>JAANSO010003917.1:0-10728 GCA_036507315.1 Lepidocyrtus fimetarius | reverse complement strand
ATTTTTGCTGGATTTGTAGGTGATTTTTCTAATTGGAAACAAATCAGACTTGGACGGCCAGAGAGACGTTACTTACGAAGAAGCAAAGAAATTTGCGGATGAAAATGGACTTAAATTTGTTGAAGCCAGTGCAAAAACGTAAGTTCTAAAATCGTTTATGGAGTAATTTCATTATTTAAGAGTTATTTTAGTTATTAAATATTTATTTCAAATTAAACAGTGGGGAAAACGTTGAAGAAGCATTTCTGGAAACAGCCAAGAAAATATATGAAAGCATTCAAGACGGAAGTTTGGATCTAAACGCTGCCGAATCCGGAGTCCAAAAGAAGCCAACTTCCAACGGAGCGCGATCCTTGAGCGCAGATAACTCCGAGGGAAGGAATCCTTCTTCATGTTCCTGTTAATTAGTTCTTCTGATTCTTAAATGTACTAATCAAAACTACAATGGCTGACATAACCAAAAATATTTCGCAATGTCCGCTAGTCGGAAACCAGATTTTTAGGACGCAAATTGTACTATACATTCTATGATACGTGTGTTTTAGAAGTATGCATGATATAGAAATTACGTAAAATGTGCTTTCCAGTTTCACATCACATATTATTGACCCTTTTGTGATGCAGTGTGTATTATTCTTGGAGTTTGAAGGAAAATGATTCCAAAAGTTAATGATATTCCTATAAATAGCTTTTCATTGCTTACAAGCAAAAGAAGAATGTTTTCTGAAGTGATTTTATTTTATTTTAAGCAATATCGTTCGTATTATAACGGAGTAAACTTTTGTGTTTTGTATTAATGCTTGTGTTTGATTATCAATATTGGTTTTTAAAAGTCACGTTGTAAATATTAGTTACACAAGTATAAAACTAGCTTAATTATACTATCCAGGTGTATATAATAATCATACGGTTAGACGTAGTTCCTAAGATTAGATTTATATTCAAGTTTATATCTTCTTTGATTAGAAAATTATCTCTTATGCGAAATCAAATCAATCGTAACATATTTTGTCGGTTTTCTACAAAAAAAGTTTTAGCAGAATATATTTATTAAACATTCTCTGAATTAAATCTAACAAAAAATAAAACATAAAAAGGTTATTAAAAGAACCAAAAATATCCTTCTCAATCAAGTTTTTATGTTTTACACTTAATCTTAACTAGTTTAGGAGGAAATGCGACCTGTCATAGTCATAAACATGTTTAAAACGGTTTCAGTTTTTTTACTTACTCTACAACAGTGTACAAAAACCTGGCATGAAGAATTGTTTTGGAATACAACATTCAAAAAATTATTTTTTGTGCTTTCCTTTTTTAAAAGTAAAAATTGTCGATGAGATTTTTAAAAGGATTTTACACGTAAAAATTGTCTTGGAATACTTGCGACTTCTTTTAGAAGTGTGTGTAATTTAGTAATAAAAATGTATTTATGATACTAATAATGATGAGTCAGGAAAATAAAAGTTACAAGATTAAAATTGTCATTATTATAGCTAAATAATTATTGTTTGCTCATGTTTTATTAGTGTTCATTAAAAACAGCACTGCATCATTAATTTTTCAAGATTGTTTACAGAGACTGACCCAAAAATACATTTCGCACTTGCACTTTAAATTTTACAATTTTTTCCTGGTCTATAATGAAAGCGGTTCATCATCAACTTTCCCAATACAAATTGAAAACTTTTATTTTAAGCCAAGTTTATCGAAGACAATCTAACACAAATCAAATAATTTCACTATTTCTTCTATCTTGATCAAGATTTAAGACAGGTTTAAAACTTGTTTTGATTAAAAATCACATACGCAATATGATTCAGTGCAGTTGCAGTAAATGTGATAATTGCAGTGAATACAGTCCTAATCAAACTTCCATCCTATCAATGTAATAATCATTATAATGATCATTATATGACTTTAGCAAAAATTGATAGAATTATAGAGCGAGAAAAAATCTATAGTAATAGATCAAGCAAGCGACATAGTTGTATTGCTAAAATGTCTTTCTCCGCCTGCACCATCTCCCACTAACAATGAAAGTGACCCGAAAACCAATATTTTCATATAAAACTTTGTAATTACCTCTTGCTCAAAGATAATCTCTTGTTTTTCTTGATTGTCGCACAACAAAACTAGTATTTACTATTACGATTGAGATAAAATTGAAAGGGCTCTGCATCACGTTCACAGAATAAGTCATCGATTAAAACCAAAAGTAGAAATGAAAAGTTGTTTTTAAGCAAAAAATGCTGTTCTCAATTACATTATTACGAAGCGCTGTTACAGTTTTTTGCGAATTGATGCGGCTTACACAAACAAAAATTGTAAAAAATTCAAGAAAACATGCCCGTATTAAGATAATTCATGTTTTCACCAAATTATTTGCAATTCACAGAAGCTATCATCACTCATTGATAAAAATACATTGATCATTAACATTTCCCCAGAATGATGTCTGCTATCTATCTAGGTCTCTTTTCAACATGTACACTTACCTTTGACGATTTTAAGACCCTTAAGATCACCATATATTCTTATTTTATACTTGATTAAAACTGGCTTTTTGTCTTTTTTATCCTCCTTTTTGATATAGCAAGGCAAGTTTATCGTTACTTCTCAATTTCCTGTTTGTGTCTATAAACAGCCTTAAGAGATTCTGAGACTTTGAAAGACGAAGCTATTGTGTCGTATCATGAATATGTGACCATTGACGAAAACTGGGCAAACGTGAGTCCTCCGCTCGTATTACTAATATCCCTTGTGTTTTTGCATCAATCATGTTTATTTGCACTTGCATCTCAAAGATAAGCAGAATTACGATTTTTTAACAAACTGATGATGATTGGTACGTGGTGGTGGTAGTAGCAAAAGTGAGCTTGAGGTATGTAGGCTAGTGGATTGTATAAAAATCTCCCAAAGTATCAATATATTGAAAAATCGAGTTTTTAGAGAAAATCCATGTCATGAAAATTATTCAGTATTTTATTTCACATCACATCCTTACTTCCTCCCCAGTAGTAAGGTGAAAACCAAAACCAGCACAACAACTCCAATTCATTAAAACTTTTGATTTCTTTCAAGCAATTATTATTCAGCGATTGAAGGCGGAAGGAAGTTGTCATAAATCAAATGCATTCATTGAAGAAATAATTAAATTTCGGGTTATTTAAAATAAAGAACCGTCTTTGCACAGTGTAAAATACAGCCATGAGGCTGTCATTTCTCATACGGATTTCTCGTAAAAGTCTAAAAAATCAGTTTCAGTTTGCCCTGAGTGTTATCCTCATATCAAATATCATTGGACTGGCATCAGCTAGAGCCACAGGTAAATATTAAAACATAAATTTATACCCTATAATTTAACATTTTAGTGTTATTAATATGTCAATAATGGACCATAACCATGAAAATGTAGGAGGAAGTAGAAATGTGGCGAGGAGAATTCACTTAAAAAGAGTTATCCGGTCAGCAGCAGATGCTCCAGAAAATGTGGAAAGAACTGGGCGAGACACGGACAAGCAAGCATTTCGTTTGGAACTGCTTCGGCAAATTAAAGCAATAGATCATATGAAATGCTTCCCAAAAGTCCTTTGCGGTCTCAGTGTGGATTCCAACGATAAATCCTTTGGGTTGAACAAAAGCAACTTTGTCCGAAGTTATTTGGAACTTATGCGGAATATTAAACCGTAAGTCTTGCATTGAATGCTTTTCAAAAGACTTTCTCCCCTTTTCATATTTCTCTCAATTTTTCATCTTAATCTGTATAAAAACAAGGAAATATATGAGGGGTCGATATGCAAAGGTGAACTTAGTCATTTATTTACGGTTTCCTCTGAAAGTATTGAATAAGTTGCTCATTTTTCTTTTTAATAGTTTGACAGGCTTGACAAAAACTTTTTTAACCTATTCCCAGCATAATTAAATAATTAAATTTTACTTTCTACGACAAGTGTCAAGTTTTTTGCAAGCGACTGAATTAATTAAGTAAAAATAGAAATGTCAGAATTCCTTGAATTCACCTTTCAAGAAAGTGTGATCAGCCAACGTGAAAATTTTCCATAAAACAATTTAGTCGATTTCAAAAATAGAAAAAACTTGCCCAACAAAAACAAGAAAACAACTTCACTTTCTCCAAATTTACGACAGAAAAAAAAACCAAACTAATGAAAATGCATTTTTATTGCAATCATCCTGTGCTTGATTAAATAAAATGCATCCTCATTAAATCAAATTAAAAGAAAATACCACAAAATAGATAAACAAGTGGATGTGTACAGTAGCAAATGAAGCGTTTTGTTTAAACAGACTTCTTTTGCTTTTATGTGTATCCTTCTTAAAAACTGGTTGGTTTATTGAATTTGGCAATATATCATGCCCGAGGGGGCTCTGCTCATTCATTGTCAATAACTATCAAGCTGAGAATATTAGAAAACTGAGTTAGTTTGGCACACGTTTGAATTCAGGTTCAAAACTTTCCCCTTTGATATTTATTAAACATTATTCCAAATCGATAAAATATAAGTCCTGAAATATCTTTTTATCACTATCAAATTTCCATATCTATGAAAAATTACCTTTCTTTTGAATTGTTCTCTTGGGAAAGTGCATCAGCGGACGAGGACTATGCAGAGCACAATATCCGGACGGAAGCCGAAGTAGAAGAAAAACTTACATGGCCATTCTCCTCTCGTAATCCTGACAGAAAGCATCACTCTTCTTTTGAAGAGCGAATTAGTTCCGATGCATTGTCTGGATCTGACGAGCTCCCAGAAATAGACTCCAGTGAATATTTATCTCGCGGTTTGGATTCCAAACTAGGAGATACTTCCACCTCAATGGAAAAACTTGACCATTACGTTGCTAGACTCGCAAGTAGTGAGAATTTGTCAGGGCTTCCTTCATCTGGAAATAATGGCTATGGCTCTTCCAACTCTAAAATGCCAGGCGAGAAGAAAAATAAACACAAGCTTAATAAATCCCTAACGGCTAAATTAACTTCGTACTTTTCTTCTTGGCTACCCGGAAGCATGGGCTCTGGCCAGGAAGACGAAGGCAACGATGATGAACGGGATCGGGATGATAGAGATAACAGCGAGCAAGATTCCTCTGAGGATAAAAAACGTGGAGCCCGGAGTTATGATGATGATTCCTTGCCCACTTTCCCGGAATTAATTGAGTGGTTAATTGCAGATGGAAATAATAGAAAAGGGCGATCTGAGGATTTATCTGCACAAATTGCTAAAGCCAAAGATGATATGAATGCTGTAGGTCCCTATTTGTGTCTCATTTTACCCCAAAAAGTATTTTAAATGATTTAATAAGAAATTTATTTAATTTTAGGAACATGATGGCGACATTTACCACACCGCTGTGAATATCGGCAAGAGATTAAAGGATCCCAAACAATGTGATTATATTTACAACGGCTGCCCTTTGGATTACGATAAAATTTTAGATATGATTGGCTCGATCAGAACGAAAGTTCACCAGTTGGATGATACTGCCGACGCCGTTTCAAAGGAATTTGGCCTTCTCACCACATCAACCACAACGACGACCACCACCACAACGAAGAAGCCACAGAGAAAGAAGCCAAGACCGTCTACGAAAATTATGCACACTTTGCCAAATGGTGAGAAAGTCGAGATAAACTTTAGACTTGCTGGGAGTGGAGAAGATAGTGACGAAGCTTCCTCTGGTTCAGCTCAAAGAGCATCTTTGGAAGAACTTGTCAGCTCAGATAAGAAATACAGCAACAGGAAAGGCACGCCGGCAGTGATGGATGCTGTTTTGACAAAAAATAAACATAAAAAGAAAATTATCAATTTAACTCCAAAGCGAAATATTATGGCTGAGCAGCGAAACGAAGATATGGAAAAGAGTGAAGAGGAAGCAGCCGCAATCGTGCATAATCAACAGCAACAACAAATGCAATCTAAAAAGTCAACTTTAAAATTAAGTGGTCTCACTTTAAGCACAGCAGATAAAGACGAACCTTTGGAAATTTCTCCATCTTACGTAATCATCAAACACCAGCCCCTCTCAGTTCACACTACAAGCGTAATGTCGCCAGATAACATGCAAGAAAGACAACAACAAGCGGTAGAAAGACTTAAGCAATTTCAATTAGCTCAGGCTGGACAGAAACTGAACGCAGAGAGGATCGCAGACCATCTTAAAAACTACTTGAGGAGCAATGCAGGTCTCATTCCAAAGCTATCCCTTCATTCCTCCGGACTAATCACAACTGACAATGAAAACGACCCTCTTCACCATCCCCAAAACCCTTTTAATTTCAACTCACAATCATTCCCAAGTCCTTTAGAAGGTTTAAGCTTGGACACCACTGGAGGAGGATTACTTCAATTGACTTCTTCTCAACTAACAACCTCACCTTTTGGATTCCCCCAATCTTACTCTTCAATTCCACAATCATCATACGCACAAAGAGCAGGCCCAGCCATGATAAGCGCAGTTCCGGGGAGAATTGATCCTTCAGTAATTAAACAACTTCGCGCTACAACTACAACAACAACCACGACGACAACCCCGGCATCCACTACAACGGAAAAGTTAATTCTTCAAGGTATGTCCGAAACGGTAAGTCTAGACACGGACGAAATCACAGACGATACTTTAACAAAACTGGATCCAGAGGATACCGTCCCAAGTTGGGTGAATAATTCCGGAGACACCCCTTCCTCAGCTTCGGTAGAAAGCGGTCAAAGTGAAAGTGAAGAAGATGACGAGCAAACAATTCTTGAAAATCTCAACAAAGCTTTGCTAAGCGAGAATAGTAACCGTTCAAAATATAAAAACATGAAGAAGAAAAATATGAAAGATAAATCATCCGGGTCCAGAGTAAGAGTTCCTTCGACAGCTTCTTCAGAATATTCTTTAGAAGAAGGAGGTGGAATGAGTAGTATAATGAGTACAAAGAGAAATAGGAACAAGCAGAAAAAGAAACATCATGGTCATAATCCAAGCAGGGAGAATTCCAGGGAAAGAGTTGTTATCAAACATGCCGGACCTTACAGCAGTATTAGCAGCAGCCCAACGGTTTACAAAAGCCCACTGACAGGACCAGGACCACATAACGGAGCTTATCCGTACCTCCAACAAAGTAATGTTCATGTCTATCCTGGATATCGCCCTTTTTTCAGATATAAATAAAGAAATGTGAACTATTAACCTTCCAGATTGATTAATACTATTACATAATTTAATTTTGTTGACGGTTTAGAGATCTCCATGAATGAATATACATACTTTTTTCTAGATTTAATTGTAGGTAATTAAGTGGGACCTGATAATTTTTCATGTGATTTGTACTTTTATAGCAGTCAGCTATTCTTTTTTTCTTATTGTATAAGAGTTGTGTACGAGCAATGTTTTTTATGTATGTACCTGAAAATGGTTATAAAGGTAGTTTAAAAACATTTTAGATTTTCATTACGAAAATTTGATTTTATTGTAAGGCTAAAAGAATTTGTTGGCACTTATGTTAACTTTGTACATGGTGAGAAATAAAAATAAAAATATTTAAAAGGAAGCTCCAGACAGCATATTTTTTGCACACATGTGAGGAAACTGCACTCCTTTAAGTATGATCTCGTTAATATCCTGAAAAAATAGAAACATGAAATATAATAAATGCAGTTAAGATAATTAATTCGGAAAAGGTTGTGGCTTTACCTTGAGATCAGGAACGCAAGCTTCAATACAATACAAAATTATATAAACACTCGCACATATCCCCGCAACCCAGAAAGACAAGAATATCAGAATTAGCAGCCAAACAATGGACATAACTGGATTCGAACTAGCCATTTTGTAGCGATGTAGACCTTGACTCAAAATCTCAAATTCCTCAAAACCTTACACAAGTCTGATTGATTCTCTTTCGTAATCAATCAAAATATTAGGTTTCAAATTAATTCAGAATTCCTGGAAGTAGTTCCAACTCAAACCCTTCTTCACAACCGTCCACTTTTCTTTCTGCAAAATTAAATCAGACACAAAAATGATAAAGTGCTTTTCAATCTAAAGCAACAGAGGAAAATGAGAGAATGATGACGAATAGAAATGTTGATGATCCCATCAATATTTTCCTGTCAAGATTCTCTAAACCTTTGTAACTGAAAGGTTTGTGAAACTCTGTTGCATTTCTAAATGCCAGAAATGTGAAATATCTAAAAATAAACTAAAAATACTTTTTAATGATATGATATAATGATCACGCTACTGTCTAACAGAAACAGCAAAACACTTTGTTGCATTTCGATCGGTTCAGAGAATACTCAAAAAGAAACAAAAAACCTATTCACCAGAGTCAAAAACTCCTTGTTATTCTTGCATAAAATTTTATGTCTTTCATGCGTAAAAAGGTTAAAAATTAATACTTCAGTTCGACGATAAGCCGCTCTGGTTTCGTAAAACTGTATCAGTAAAATTATAAAACTTTTAAAAATCAAACTGTTCAAAGCAGTCAAAGTTTTTAAGGTGAAACATGTCTTGGACATTTTCTTCTCTGTCTACCTACGTATTGAAATGTTTTAGAAAATCCATTTGATATGTAAGAAAAGCAAAAGTGGCACTCCTACACTATTAAGTTTCGATTTCTGCAAAGATAAATCTCCAAAGTTGTTTGTTTCACTTATATTCATAAAAGGTATTCCTCGCCCAGTTCAAAACACATTTTAACCCAAAAAGTGTTATTCAAAAATGCAATTACTTTTGTATCAACATTGTAAGCAAAATATATTTACTCGCAGTTACCCTCTCATCATAGATGCAACGTCTGTTGAAATTTAAAAACTTTAAAAGTTACATGACTTTATACTATCCTGTGTGGTATTTTCTTTTCTTTCCGTTTAATATTATATGGTTTCTCTTATGTCTGTTGCTGGAAGCAATAAAAAAATCTGTTGCTTCCCCGATTCATATCGTTATAATACTCTTTAACTTTAAGAATTTTTACATATTTCTATCTTACATGATTTCCTTTTGAAGTGATCTCATGCCAAGAAAAGAGCCGTCAGCGATTTTGTACGCATTCGCTTAACTGCATAAAGACGACAGGAGAACACAACAGCGATTGAAAGCTTTGTAGCTGGGCAGATGAAAAATGAATGTGACACACCTTTAACTACATAATGCGTTGAATTCATTAAGCGGCTATATCATCTTAAAATTGTAGAATGTGGGAATACTAATCAGTTTATGTAGAGCTGGTAGGTATAATAAACCCTGTGTATATTGCATCATGTAAAGCTTATCTGAAGATAAGCAGTATAGTATATATCCCAGAATGAGATTGCTCAATGCAATTATATGAGGTAATAGCTATTTATTATGGGAATTTATTTATGTATAGAACTAGACAATGCATTGGATAAATTATAATTAAATCTGGAATGTAACTTTGATTTAAAGTTGGTAAAATCCTGGTAGTATTTGTTTTTAACTGACCGAAAGTAATTTAAAATATTTTAAGCATGCAGACAAGGAAAGTTATCAAAAACAAAACTTGAGCTTTGATAAATCTTATCATGTATTGCCTGATAACACGATTATCTGTATTTATCTGTATTTCGTTTAAAATTCAGTAGCTAATGAGAATTCCTTTTATTCTTTTACCCATTCAAACTGACAAGTGACAATTTCTAATGATCAATTTCCATTGTTTAGCACGAGCTATTGTATCAGCCAGCGAAATCAATCCCATTTTGAAATTACGTCTGCCTAAAATCGATTTCCCGTGCCAATTCATTTTCATTCTGGAATTGCCACCCAAAGCCAGCCATAGCTATTCTGCATTGTCCCTATTATGCTTCGTTTCTTTAGAAAATCATTTTTATTTGGAATTTTACCAAGAGCACTTGTAATAAACTACATTTCTTAACTGGATAAGATGTTCTTCCAAAACATAAACGTATTCTTTCCAGAATTTGTTACATTGTCACACTATCTTCATCTTTCTTTACATTCCAACATAAAATACTTTTTTACAATCCTTCAACGACAAATTCCTTCCTATTCCAGCTTTCTTTCCTACAAAAAAACTTTATTAATCTCTGGTCCTCATTGTAGTCATCACCCCTCATTTAATACAGGGCCTTGAAGGAACTTTTATGAGCTTTGCTCCACCCTCTCCATGTCTTTCTTAGTCCTTTTTAAATAAGATAAATCCGGAACAAAGTTGGCATTGTTGCCATTTCCCTACTGAATGAATACGGAGCACCCAATGCACACTATGCGTACATAAAAAACTTCTGGAAAAGTTTTCAAGGAAATACCATATCCTACAGAGATGTCAGAGTTGATTACAATCGTTTAGAGTTAAACACTGGCTTAATCTCTGAAAAAACCTTTTTTAAAAGCAATGACTATTAGACTAGGTGTACGTCTAGTAGCTTATGAAAAAAGTTTTCAAAAGTATTTTTCAAAACTAAGTTTGCCATGCTCCATTGCTTTTAGCTGGAATTTCTTTCATGAATAGTTTCTTGCAGATTTAAAAGTCACAACAACAGTTAGAAAAGTTTAATTCTTAATTAATGACTTGTTAATAAAGGAGCTACAAAGCTATTTGAAAAACACGTGGACTTTCACTGATCCAAATAAACTTACGAAATGAGCCCATTCAAAACATTACGAAAGTTGAACACGAGGCGAGGATACCTGGCAACCTTTTACCTCCATTAGATCATACCCGGATTACGTAAGAGT
>JAANSO010003916.1:0-10729 GCA_036507315.1 Lepidocyrtus fimetarius | reverse complement strand
TCACTTTCCCATCTTTAAATGGCTCCAAACCCATATCTATTGTGTCAATCAGTGAGACCACACCACTGGCCATACCCTTGCTAATCCATCAAATTATTGTCAACTAGTTTTTTTCCTTTCTATGCGACCACTACTTCTTTTCTCATAGACACCTGTGCGTTGTGTTGTGCGATCCTTCGCTGGTATTTTCTACATAATGTTCATATGCAAAAGGCTTCTTTCCTTTTAAAGCTTAGGATTAGTAATTGGAAGAATCAGGAACGACAACAACAACAGAAGGAAAGCTCATTTGCTCTTTTCTTGTGGATGCAGTTGGACATGTATGTGCTAAAAGTTTATAATCCTTATCCTCCTTTTACTCATCATGATCTCAACTTAAATGACTTTAATGACCCATTCAATTTCATTCTCTCTTAAAGAAATTGTTTTCCCTTCTCATGTTCCCTTTAAAAGAAGTTTAAGCAACAGCATCAGGAACAACACAAACACCTCCCATCGTCATTAGCCAGTATTTACAAGGATCATATTCCAGCAAGAAAAAACGAAAAAATCTAAGAGTCCAGTGTGCCGTTTACAAGCGTACACCTGAAATAACATCCAAAAAAGCTTAACTGACGGAATGAAGGTAATTACGACAGTTATTAATCCCTAAATCACAAATCCTTCTTTTCCCGAACATCAACCACAACAACAACGGCTAAAAGGCAATACACATAAACTCTGTCCGTGCTGCTGCGCTTAACTTAGGGATTTGATTTCCTTAGAATTTTCTTGATTTCTCTTTTGGTAGAATACGAACAGGTAGCAAAAGATAGAGTATCTAATTACCAATTTTAATATTGCTTCTGTAACTTTTATAGCTACATTATTGTGTAACTTATATAAACCCTGTACTATCCTTAAGCAAGAAGAAACATTTCCTGTTTATAAACTTTTTAAAAAGATTTTGTGGCTACCTCGTATTGAAAAAAAAATAGAGTATCTAATTACCAATTTTAATATTGCTTCTGTAACTTTTATAGCTACATTATTGTGTAACTTATATAAACCCTGTATTATCCCTATACGAGAAGAAACATTTCCTGTTTAAAAACTTTTTAAAAAGATTGTGGCTACTTCTTATTGAAAAAACTGGGATAATCTTCATTCAATCTTTCCTTCTTATGATGGCCATTATTTGAAAAATGATTAGGAAGATGGTTATCTGTGTCTCTACTGTATGGAAATAATTTTGCATAGCATCATCATTCATAGCAGTAGGAAACAAGAGAGTTGACACAGTATGAAAGCAGGTTTCACCTTCGTCAAATGACCAGTGCAATTATGCAAAGTTGCATGGACCAAGTGGGTAAGTGGACAGGTACTTGTGGGAGAGTAAAGAAAAGCAAGTTAGAAACTAGTAGTTTAGTTATAGCAATATTGAAGCTATAGAGAAAGATGAAGGAGAGAGCTCCTGTGGTTTTTCAAAACACTGACACTCACCGAGAGATGACATTATGATAAGGATAAATGAGGCAAGAAATATTTTTCTTCTTTTACCCATTTTACTACTATATCCCCTGTTAATATTTTTCTCTAAACACTCTTCTGAACCGTAAACTGAATGTGTGACCATGATGACGCTGTTTAATATCAACCACGAAGAAGATCCGAGAGGGTTGACAGTGACTTGGCTCGTGGAATACTAATTTCTCGTAGATGACAAAAAAGTCTACCCTGTTACTCATGTAAAACATATCCTTAGTACAAGCAAAAGAGCTGGGAAAAACGAGGAAGAAAGAAAGAAAATCATTTTATTTGCATAATAATTTGAAGAAGAAGTGTAGTATTCTTACAGGTGCCCGGAGGAGTTAAAATTTCGGAGGGAAGTAGTAAGTAGCATTCATAACTAGCCTGTCCACTTATACCACCAGGCTTGAAGAACAAAGTGACATTTACTAAATACTTTTGAGTTGCCGGACTCATTAATTGTTTCTGGTTTTTTATGTAACAGCAGCAGAAGTTGGACGAGTTGACAAGGAAAAATTATTTTCATATGACAAATTTGATCAATGTTCATACGCAAGGTGATGCTACTTATGTAGGTTGAGGTGTTGGTGGCGATGATATTAATATGATGTGATTGAAGATAAGACAGATGACTATGTAAATTAACAAAGCAATTCCTCATAATTGCTACGTTTTCAAGAAAAAATCGAATAAAATGGAATGATAATGATGATTATAATGCTGACATGAAATGTGACGAGTTTGTAGCCGGGCTAAATAATAATGATGATAATGATCATCATGAGAATTGAATTCAAAGTGAAAATTCCAACTTAACACGTAGCTTCATTCCATTCTGCATATTACTTAAAATTTACCATTTTTTGCTTTAAGGAGACAAATGAGAAAAACTGAAAAGTTTTTCACGGGAGGTTCGTAATTGTTATGTAATAATTGAAATTTCCAGGTAGAGTTGTAATAATTTCTATTGTTATTGTTCCAGAAAGAGTTTTCTACTTTTCAATCGTCTTAATTCGTTTCAGGGTTTTTTGACCAACGGTCAATACAATTGTACTAGGGAGAAAGAAGGCACACCATTATACTTTGTAGTGTAGCCCGTGGCATATTACTTGGTATCCTCAAAGGTGGTGGAAGTAATGGCAGTTTAAAGAGGATAATGAACATTTTCTGATTCTTGTATGAGCTCATATAATGTGTTCCCTCCAGAGAAGAATGAGAAAGCTAAGAAAAAACTGACATAAATATCTACGCAATGTACCACCACCAAGCACAAAAATTAAATGAATCTGTTCAATTCTTTTTTGGATGGCTTTTCCGCAAAATGTAATAACACTTGTAATAAGTGGTAATAATGATAGAAAAACTTTGAATGTTACATGAATTTAATATCCATTGTGAAAAGATGTAAAGTCCAACAATAACAACAATTCACAAGAGAATCATCATGATTATTACGAGCATGCATAAAATCCAACGATGTAAATTGTAAAGTTATACCTTTTTTCTCAATGTTTTTTTCACAGAGGAGAAAAAAATATAATATTTTTATTTTTCCTTTTGTTGAGAAAATAGAGAATGCCTTGTGTCAAGCTGGGTTTCCTAAAAAATGCCATTGCATTGGAATAATATGATGAGGCAGAGGAGAATTATCAGCAGGAGCGTTTTGAGCATAGGAAAGGTGTGATTTTTCATACCTAGATTTATTCTAACTGTGATTTACTCGGAGGGCTTTTCGTGATGGCCTTCTACCAACTTGGATTTTACGGAGAAAATAGCATTTTGTGGAAAATCAGTATTCATTCGTAAATTCACCTGGATGATCAGTTTATGAAAAAATTGAAAATACACCTAAATAATAAGTGGACGGAGTATCAGCTTTCGACCGTAACTGATTTCTTTTTAGGAAAATGTCACGAAAGATTGAACTGGGACTTGATATACAGAGAGACGAGACCACAATTGGTTTCAAATGGTAATCGGTGTCAATAATAGAATAATGGAAAATGAACTGACTCTTTCTTTTCATTCAATTTTGGAAATAAAGTTGTCTTTTTCAACAGCGTAAAAAATTATCAATCTGTCACATTCATTCATTAATACACAATTTCGGCATCATTCCACTACTCATCTGCAAAATTTTGAATGTTTCATCTTTACCTGCGTTTCAAATCCATTCGCTGTATCACATTTTTATTATGTAATAATTGAGTTCGCTTTCTTAACCAAACTTTAAAGAAAAGACCATCGGCCACCACGACGATTTTACAGTGATGGTGGGCAAAATAAAACTAAAGAAGGGAACAGTTGGAGAAGTCAATGATTTTCTTTTCTTTCCATTGTTACATGTCACGAGAAATGCCTACACAAGATCATGACATTTTTTTCAAAGAATCCAAAACTTTTTTCTTACATGTTTAACCCAAAAATAATCAAATCGCAGATGAGGGGATTTTGTAATAGTTTTCCCTCTTGTTCAACTCATTTTCAATTGTCCATTTCTAAATGGAGTCGATTATTGTGCTAGGAAGGAAACAATAAGGTAAATAGAGTGCGGTTGATGATACGAAGAGAGTAAAGAGAGAGTGAGTTCATCAAAAATCAAAGAGAAAAGGGATGAAATGGATAGATAGACCTCCTTCATTTACCCCAAAACACGATCACGGCATTTACTTCACTGTTCATTCGGTCCGATTCAAATTCTTTGTCAGTGAATCTTTTTTGGCTTGCCAGCTGACTTCATACGAAATAAAAATGAAAAGTTGAAGAAACAGAACAAAAAGGGAGGAAAGTGAAATGCTTAAACATTATTGGTTTGGAATTTCATGCAAAAGCATGGCGTGTTTTCCTTTATTCTTCCCACCACCATCCTATTTAAAAAGAAACTTTGCATGATGNATATGAAAAAGTGTTTGTTGAATAGTAAATCACAACAGCAGTAAACTTGTAACAAAATTTTAAATGAGATTCTATTTTTTCATGCAAACTTTGCATAGCAATTTCTTAAAAGTCAATTGCAAATGAAAAGAATTTTTGTGATTGCGAGCGCATGCTAGTATCCTGCTGAGGCTTTCTTTTAATATGATTCATAGTAATTAACGTGTTTTCAGTTAATCATAATATAAAAATGTTGTAATTTACAGTCCTATACTAATTAAACAAGGGAAACTCAGACTGAACACGCTAATAAAAGCAGGAGAAGAAGGAAGAAGTAAATGAATTGAGCAATTTTTCTTTTTTCAAAATTTAGCAGACACGGAGGACTACATGAGAGCAGCAGGATGATGAATAGATTGGGTTGTGTGGTTATCTTGACTTCACACCTTTTATGCTCATTCTTGTCTTTTGAACAAAGCTTCAACTGTTTGCAGAGAGTGACAGTAAAAAAAGCAGATTTTTGCTTTTTTAAATATAAGTGTGCCCTCCTACTACATTTTGCATTACAAAATAGTAAAATGATACACGATAAAGAATTGAGAATACTTGAATAGGTTTGGTTTGAAATTGTCCAAAAATATTATTAATTTTCTTTAAACTGACACCTAAACAAACATATGGCGCCTTTGAGTCCGTCACCTTACGTCATCATGTTGCAACTATTGCATATTCTTGTCAAAAATTTGTTATTATGAATTGAACTAAAATGATCTCAAAATGTCCATTTCGCTGTGGTTTGTGGTAAAAAATAGGAGAGCTGAGTTGTTTTTATCTTGAAGATCGGCGTATCATGGCACCGTCGTCATTATTCTAAAAAACGAGTGATTTGGGAGGAGAAAGACTGAGGACGCAACAATGAGCCGTGTTTGATCGCACATCTCCTCCTCAAACTTGTCAAACGCCATTCTGCATTTTTCAGTTGTTCGAAGGAGATTAACGAAATGATAACTGGGTCAATTTCTTAATCTTTCACTATTCAATCCTGTCTCTTTACAACTTTTGCAACTGTTCCCTTCTTGTTCTCACCCTAAAGTGTGAGAGTGAACGATATAAAACAAGAAGTGTATCCTACTCGGATTTTTTATTTAACCGAAGGGAACGCGAATTAACAACGCTGACAATTTCTTTTTTTAAAACACAGAAACCACATTTTTAGGCACTGACAAAATAAAAAGAGTTTGCTTCTTGAGTTCATTCTTTTTCTTTCCTGTATCATGCATCGACTCACTCACGATTTCCCACGGGTTTTGTCTTGAGAAAAGTAGAAGAAAAAAGGAATTGAAGTGATATTATGATGGGAAGCCAAACGAACAAGAATGAAAAACGGCGTTAGAAAAATGTACGGTTTCAATGACACTTTCGTAGTACAACCAACACTGCACAAATCATTGGTTACATATGCAAATGTCATCATCAAGTTTAGCTTCTCTTATTGTTGTACATAATAATAGATGTAAGACAGAACAATGACACCATCATTAAATAAATTCATTATATAATTTTATTTCGCTCTGCCATTATTCTGATTGTGAATAAATTTGGAGTAGATAACCTTATGAAAATTGGTAAGTGCTAAAAATTATGTATTATGTGAATCCAATGAAACACTTATCATAGTCTGGCAGAAAGCAATTTTTCAAACCAAAATAAGGTTGACGATGACAATTTTTGTCCACAAAATTTATTTTTGCTTTTATGATTCTTACACGACAGATCAATTGCCAGTTTTTCAAGGTTTCCCACAATAAAAATTTGTATTTCTTTTATTGTAATTTTATTGCAATTTTTGTCAGAACATTTTTTATGAAGCTTACAAAATGAATTACGAGAATGGAAAATCTATGTTTTTTGTTCCATTTTCATGTGCCATAAAGCACAACTTTTTGTGAGTGGAGCCTACCTTCCTTTGAGATTTGCTGGGAATGTGCTAATAATTTTCATGTAGAGGCAAGACAAACATTTGTTTTCCATGCAAAACTATTTATTCATCTTTACACATTACATGAAATAATGTTTAGTTTTTTTCGTGTTCCCCACCCTATGTTTTTTGTTCCATTTTCATGTGCCATAAAGCACAACTTTTTGTGAGTGGAGCCTACCTTGCCTTTGAGATTTGCTGGGAATGTGCTAATAATTCTCATGTAGAGGCAAGTCAAACATTTGTTTTCCATGCAAAACTATTTATTCATCTTTACACATTACATGAAATAATGTTTAGTTTTTTTCGTGTTCCCCACCCTAAAATAAAACATCCAACTACTGTCATCATTGCTTTTTTAGTATTTACTTTATTTAGCAAATAATAAAAAAGAGAAAAATGCATAAAAAGCGATTAACTGCATTATAATTTTTTTGGCATGAACTCCATGCTATTCTCTAAATCTTTCTCTCTCACTTCCCACTTACATGACTAATTTCATATGAGCTTATTTAAATAAATAACTTTTTCAAACAAACTCTGTTTCTAAAAAGATGGCAATCAAACAAGCCATAATTATTATGGCTCATAAACAAGTAGTCGTAGACACTGTTGCTGGTATTTTTTGGACACGATTCCTTTGATAAGGTTTTCCTCTCTTTATGAGCAAAGAAAAATAACGTTTAAAAACTACGTCAGATTAGATTCACGCCTAGAAAGAATGAAAAGCCACACTTTCATCTTTTTGGCAACTGTTGGCAAATGGAAAGCGAAGAGGTCTTCAAACAACAAAGTCAAAGTCACATTATGCAGGAAGAGAGTTTTATAACAAGAACATAAGTCAAGTGCAGATTTTTATCGGGAAACATTTCCTTTTTAGTAAAGGAAAATTGCGACGAACGACTCTGCTTCTCCGACTCTCTCCCTCATACAGAGAGAATGAGGCTGTTTCAATCGTAAATATTATTGGAAAAGGAGAAGGTGTGTTCCTCCTTCTTTTTTATTCTTATTTCTCTATCATGGTGTGATTATTATTTTGTTATTATTACTCCTTTATATGAACGTAAACGGTGGATTTTTAAGCCGTCGCTGTCTGGTTAAGCTTGCTCGTCATCTCATCATTATTTAATCATTGAATCATTATCTATGCACATTTTCAATGAATGAATAAAAAGAACAAATGAAGAGTGGATTGTGAGCAAATAAAATCATATGAATATTAATGAACTTTCCAATTCCAACACGAACACGCCGCATCACCATCTTTTTATCTTCCTTATTGAAATCACATTTTTTGTTTATTGCTCCTCTTTTCGGTGAATTTATTACAGATAATCGATATTCAAAGTTGGTTGAATTAAAATGTTTTCTTTTACATTTTGGAAGTATTTCAAATAAACAAGAATATCTTTTGGGTAACAAACTAATGTATTTTTTTCTTTGCAGTAATAAAAATGCCAGAGATGTGGTGAATTGTTTACGTTTTGCTTTAGCAATTAGAGAAAAACGGATCGGAGCCATGCCGCCAAGTGCCAAATATTTATTTTTCCGTTAATAATTTGCAATTGTAAGCAGAAAAAGTGTGAGATGGAGACGAGGAAGATGAGATGTGAATCGGGAGGATTCTATTTGACCACGTGAAAGAATTATTATGATTATTTTGCATATTGCGTGTCCTTTTCTGTATTTACACGGGCCTACACAAAGTAATAAATTTTTTAGCCAAAGCAGTAGTACTGTGTAGTTTGAGTTTAAGCAAAAAAATATGCATTAATCCATGTAAACATTTGCATTTAAATACTACTTTAAATGGTAATTTTCTATACAAAGAAAAAGATAAAGTGAAAAATGAAAAGCAAACAATCTGTCGTTTTTTCTGACTGGTAAAGATTTTATCCTTTTCCATTTTGTTTCCTGTTTATACTTAAAACCAGGAAAAAATACTGTCAAACTCCATTAGACCCTTTTAACTCATCACAAAAATGAATGTCTTTTCAGAAAAACATTTTTTGTTTATCTTTAACCAAACTAATTATATTTTTCTCCAAGGAAGTAAAGAAACAAGAAAGAGAAAAACAAAACGGAAAAAATCTGCCTGTGCACTATGCAACTGTTCTCCTCTCCTTATCTTAACAAGTCCCTTTTAAATGATTCAACAAGTTTTCTCATTTTCAATATGTTTTCTCAAAAAGCCCAACTCATTCTCCAGGAAGAAAATATTCCCCCTGATTGATCCCAACAAAGAAGAAGGGCCCTTGTTACGTATTGACTTCACATATTGACAATTCGACGATGACCCTTCTTTTGTGAGTGAGCGTGCGTGCAATATGGCCCTCATGTTGTTTTTTTACAAGACAGTTTTTCTTAAAAAGTCATTACGGTCAAAATCTAAGAGAGTTTTGAATTGTTCCCTACTACGACACCACCAACTTTTGATGACAATCCCTTTGCCTTTTTGAAGGAAAGAGAAATGTCACCTGTTTTTATTGTGTCCTTTACCCAGTCCACTTACAACAGCCACTCACTCCCTATTTATGGCTTAACAGAGAGCAGTATAAAAATATTTTCAGACGTTTGGCCTAGCTTGGTCCTATAGTCATTCATGTCGCCATGCATTGTGGTCTGTTGATGTCTTTTCAATGATGGGTTTTCAGATAAGGATCTTCTAAAGGCGATGCGAAAGATCATGACGACATTTGGAATGGTGGTGGTGATGTCGATTTGGATAGGATGCGATGGAGGGAGAGATGAAGAAAAGGACAAAATAAAAACAACCCTTCTCTAAAGTGGATAGTCTTGTAGTGCATTACTTGGGCATGGCTGGAAATGTAATCAAGCGTTATTTAAAGGAATGAGCCAAGTGAGGGAGAAATTTCGATTATCTTAACTTGTCTGTCGTCGTGATGATGACCTGCACACAGTGAACCGAAAGGAATCAAACTTGGCACTACCAGTTCTCTATTCATTCATCCAGAAAAGCTTCTTTTTGGTTTTTCAAGTCAGCTTATAAACCAGCAAACTTTTAAAAAGTCAACTACAAGAAAGAAGAAAAAGAAGCTGGAGAAAAAAAGAACCACACAAATTACTGAAATAAAACGGTTCTTCTACATTTTATTCTCCAGTCAACCTATTTCTCCACTTGAAATGAAGCGAGCAATCACAATAATAACCGGAGAATAATGAATAGTATACAAATGTATTATTATCATTGGAAAGATTGTGAACTGAATAAAAAAATTCTTTTTATATCATTTTAAATCGTCTTCTTGCGTGCAAGTACCTATATTTGAGCTACATAACATGCTTCTCCTTTCATATATAATCATCCTCTTCTTCTTCATTGCATCACGCCCAGATGAGCTCCAATTTTATTTTTCAAGATCCGATTTAAATTCGTGGAAGAAGAATAAAATGAAATGGGTACTTTTTCAAGTGGTGGTGGGGTTTCATGGATTACTGCAATTACTTATCATTTTCTTGAGAAGAAGAAAAGAGGGAAACTTAGAAGATGCTGTCCACAACGAAATGCCAAGACTTGGTCTTATATACCTTTACTCTTATGCAATGATCATGTAAGTATCTAGACTTGGTCTTATATACCTTTACTCTTATGCAATGATCATGTAAGTACTCAATCGTAATAATAAAAAATGATACTTCACATCAAATCAGACACTTGACACAATTGTAGCAATGAAAGAGAGGAAGACAAGTGAATGCTTTTGTATGTGAGGAGAGAGAGTGTGTGAGCTTAAAAGACGAGAAGAAAAGGCCTACGGCTCCTTCATCTAAAAATCCAGAAAAATTACTCTTCTTCGTATTAAGTTACTGCTTTTCTCATGCTACTTATACATATGGCTGTCTACTTCTTTTAAATAACTTAAGTATACCCCTTTTCTTTCCTTGTCTCATCTTAAAAACAACCCTTTTCATTTCTTCTTATTAAATGGGAAGATTGAAGCGAGTTTAGTCTTAAGAAGTTTCTGTTTTTCTTCGTATGTTCTGCTTGTCTTACTTATTATGTAATAAATTTATGTGGAGAAGAGCCTTAATGAAGAGATGTCTTTGCATTTTATTCATTTTCCTTTATGCTCCCCTTTCCCTTCATTTTAATCCAATCCAGTTCAGTTCACTAACCTACAAACAACACAGCTCTACCCACATGCAATGAGCTGTCCGTTTCTTTCCCCTTCTCTGAACGTATCTTCTTTGCTTCAGATTCAAATGGAGTAAGAAAAAAGCAAGAAAAAAGGGGATGAATAAAAAACAACGCTCGTCACGGTAATTTATTGTTTTGTGATGATAGCATAATAATCTCAAGGGCTACCGTCGTCGTCGTTGATCCACCATAACATTTTCCTAAGAAAA
>JAANSO010003915.1:0-10730 GCA_036507315.1 Lepidocyrtus fimetarius | reverse complement strand
GATAGAAAGCGCTGGAATCCCAGAAAAAAGTTCTGCAGCGATTTATGCAAAAATGGATTTGGCTCTGGCAATTGATAGATCCGCCAAAAATTTACAAACCGCGGTGGACCTACTCCAAAGACTGCAAAATCAATCGGAAGCTTCAATTGGAAAGGATGGCCCACTTTTTAAACTACTTTCAGAGCAAATTGAACGAATAAAAAATAAAATAAAATTCCAAAACGAGTATTTTCAGATGGAATTAGGAGATAAACTGTCAAAACAAGGAAATTACAAAGAGGCTCTTGAGATGTACAAAAGTGCTTTTAAAACGATTGCTCCGATGTACTCAGAAGATTTGTTTTTATTCTGTAATGCATGCATCGATATCGGTTTCATGTTAAATCAGCTTGGCGAATTCCACGAGGCTCTAACCATCCTGGAAGAAAACTTTGAAAAAATCAAGCAAACATCATCACAAGATTTAAATAATTTGCAGTACTTTTTTCAAGAAAACATCGCGGATTCTTATCGAGGCAAGGGTGCACTTGATAAGGCCCTGGAGTTGCATGAAAAAGCTCACCAAGGAATTGTAACAGTTTTTGGCGAACAGCATAGAAATTCTTTAATTCTTAAAAGTGGAATTGCAGTTGATTTCTCTCATTTAAATAGACACGAAGAGTCAATTAAAATGTTTGAAGAAATTCTTGAAATATTGGGAAACTTTGGAGATGAGAACGACGACGTTATTCGAGTAAGGCACGAGTACGCTTTGGCAATCTGGAGATCCGGAAAGGATAAAGAGAAAGCGGTGGAGATTCTCATGGGCTTAAAGACGGTTGTAACGGCAGAGTTTGGTGAAGAGAATGAGCTATTCCAAAAGATTTCTGAGAGCATTCAACGACTAGAGGAAAGCATTCCTTGAAATATACTTCTGTCGTGGAATAAATAATTTAAATTATATTCATTGAGGGCATAATAATAAAAATACAATAAAAAGCGTGTTTTAAAACCGTGTTTTAGTAAATGTAGAGCAACAATTAATTATTATAAAAATAACCTTCAATTTATTGAATAAACTTATCCATTCTTCAATTCCTTTGTAAAAGCATTGGCAACAAAGGATAAAACCCTGATTGTAAATGCCAGCAATCTCTACAAACAGTTGAGCATTCTAACCCAGCTTTTTAGCGAAATTCATCAAATCCTCGTTGCAAAATTGATTTTCACTTGCGTCATTGCTCAAATTGTTTGCATCTTTGTCATTGCAAAATTCACCGGAAATAAAATTGGAACAAACGAGTCGCACACGGCTCTACTGGTCGCTCTCCATTTGAGCATGTTTTTCGAAACGGTTTTTGTGGTTTTGGCGCCGGTTTCATGGCAAATGTGAACGAGTGCTCAGTCAATGCCAAAGACAAAGTTCGGAGGCATCTGGAGCACAGCGAGAAAACAAATAGGGAAAAGGGTAGGGTACTTGTTGGAAATGAAATGGAAACGAGTTTCTCTGTGGTAAGGATGGAAAAGGCTGGAAAGGTGAGACCGGAAATGAGAAACAGGTCTACAAATTCCAAAAGCTTCGTTGGGGGAAGGGATTGGAGCAAATTCGTTGAAAAGTCGTTAAAAAGCTGTAAGGATTTAATGATTTCTGTGGGCGATTGCAATTTTCTGGAGGTTACAACGCCCATTAAAATTGAAAACTTTTCTGTGAACACAACTACATCTCTACTTCTAATTAGTTAGGTTAAGATTGTTTTAAATTATAATTTAACTCAATTGCATATGTGCAAAGTAAAACTGCAAAGAAATAATTAAACAGCTTCAACGCACTTTATTAATAACTTTAACAGTGTAAAAATTGACATTTAAAAGGTAATGAAAAGTTTAAAACCGGAAGTCATAAAAATTAACATGATTAATTAAAAAACATTGAGCATCACTCACTTTGCATACAATTCCAATGTAAAAAGTAACAGAATGGAACTTCCTAAACCTACTCTTTGGAAACGTTTAATAGGTCTTTTAACCGACTGGAAACATCTTCAGGGAGTGATGACCTTTTAGATTGAACTTGAGACGGGGTTGATTTCCATCTGCATCTGCTTCCCGAAATTGTATTCACCGGTGATAATGAGCTTGTTAACCCCAAAGTTTTCTTTAGTTCTTTGGTTTGACTAGCATTTATTTTCAGCAATGTATGGGATTCAGCGACTTTTAAGGTCTCTTGAGAAAACGAAACAGAAACACCGGAAGCAGTTGTAGAAGGTGTTGAAGACCTTGAGATGTGCACAGACTGGGCACCATTCAGTTGCCGGATCCAGTGGGTGGGAGGCTGCGGAAGGAGTTCAATTTTGGTGGGGTAGTTTTCGAATTTTGCTCCAGCGTAGTAACATTTTCCATCTTGTTGGACGCTGCTTGAAGGGGGTGAGTTTTCATGTTGATCTTTCGTTTGCAATGACGACTAAAAATAGAAAAAGAGTGTCAGTTAAAAAAGTTTTAATAAATAAAACGGTATCAGAAAAGTCACTTGATGTCCAGTTCTAGAAAACCTTGTTTTTAATTACCTGCAGTCCCATGATTAAAAATTAAAACTTTTAAAACTTGAGAACATCTGCGAGGAAATACACGAAATGGAACTGTCAATTTCTCGCGTTGTTGCACTTGTCACCTGTCTTTTAAGACACCGCCCTGTGGACACCGAAATTTCTTAAGGGCGCTCAAACAATGCATTTTGCAGGTTGATTTGCATTTAACACTTTTTTGTGAAAATGCGGAAAGAAATTAAGTGAAATACGGAAGGAAAAGCTGCATTGGAGAAAGCAGAATTAATTAAAATGTTAATCAAGAATTATTTATTTAAATTGATCTATACAATTTAGGTTTCTTGATTACATCGTTAAATAAACAAACTAATTTAACACATTGCACAACTATTTCAACGGACACAACCTTAACCCTGTTTTAATTACAATCGATCGTGTGCAATTCCAAAACTAACAATTCATTTAAATTATTTCTATGAGCAACAAGGGCAACAGGAACAACAGCAAAGTAATAACGGCACTGCAACGCAAAGTATGATTTTAACCACAAACCAAATCCGCTTATTTACTTTGATCCTGTTCAATTCATCCGCGTCATTCTTTTTAATTTCTTCCTCAATCCAGTCCAAGTATTTGGCAACGTTCACGACAAGTTGGATACTGTCGGACTCCCCACAACTTCCACTTGATATTTGCCACGAAGCAATCCCACAAATTGTTGAAGTCGCATTCGTCCCGTTTTGAAAGGGTTCATTTTGGCAAATCAGAGAGCTTCCCCTGTGTGATAGACTTCGCAAAATCCACCACAAGGAATCTATGAAAATTTTGGTTTCTCGTGCTCGAATGATGGTAAAAGCCAGGTGTCGATGAGATGATAATCAACTTGATGGAAAGTCGTTTGTTTTTACTATAAAAAGCTATTTCGAGATATTTTATTGAACTCGTTTTAGACTATTTATTTACACAAACTACTTGCAAACGGATAATTAAACCGGAGAAAACTACGCCAGATGGGCTTACAAAAAGTGTTAAATTATTCTTTACTTGCCCCAAACCTTCAAACTTAAATGATTTGGGACAGACCTCAACTTGCTAACCTCTCATGTAGGAATCAAAAGTGGAAGTGTCTTCTAAAGACCAAAAAATACGTATCTACATCTAGATTCTCTGCCTCTGTTTCAATTCACAATTACTAACTCTAAATGTCAAAAACCCCAAAATTACAGTCTATTCAATTTTATTTCGTGTACCCAATCCTAATTTACAAAACCTTATCGCTTAAACTTGCTATTTTTCACAATTTAAGGGTTGGAGAAGTTACCAACTCCAATTTATACAAAATACAATTCTAGCTCAAAGTCTCCCAAAACAGTTTACAATAATCGCAAAACCCTAAGCCCAATTTGCCCGAAATTACTTAAGGAATACAAAACAGTAAAAGTTGTTTAGCCAATAGCGTAGAAGGGCAACAGCTTGCCCATAACCTTGAACTTGAATTACTAAATCTTTATGCTATGAGAAATGATGAGAGGATGCTCTACTCGTGATTTTATCACACAAAATTTACATAGTTTGCTTCACCCTGTAATACTGCAAAAATCATTTATTTAAAACTTTCTTCAGCAATTTAAATATTTTTAATTGGTTTTTCTTACCGAGCAAAAGCCACGTTCTTCTGATTTTGCGCAGCGTAGTGAGTCGGTTACCTCCCCCAGTATTAGTTTCATTTTCAAAGCCTCCCTCTTGCAAGTTTCCTTTTCTTGCACAACCAACTCTATTTTCTTCAAGTAAGGCGCGCTTTGGTTCCTCCCGTCCGTGATTCCCCACCCGACTAAAGTTCCCCTGGAATAAGCTGCATTTTTTGAAGGAAGCTGGATGGATTTCACTTCATCTGAGAAAATCAACGGCTCATCCAAAAACAATAAAGCGACGTCGTCTTGAAGTGAATGAGGAATATAAGGATTGAAGTTTGGGTGGATTACAAAGTGTTCCACGGTTCGAGTCATGTATTTTTCTCTGATGATATCCAAATCTTCTCTTGAAGAAATCTTGAGACTTTTTAAAGTTCCCGCGGTGACGTAAAGTTCCTTGTATGGAATTAGCTCGAATACTAAATCCAAATCAGCACACCGCGCAGATGTTAGAATGACCCTTGGCGCAAGGATGCTTCCATCGCAAGATCTTCTGTAAAGTTCTCCACTTGAATAGCCCCAGTATGAGAAAAGTTGCACTGCGTGGGGGAATTCCCCAGGTTTTGCAAACTCGCCGTCTGGCCCAGCCTCAGCAAAAGTTGCTAAAAATAAAGTAACAAACGTAACTAATTTAATTAATTAACTTTGAATTATAATGTGGAAAACATGTTACCAGAACCGAGGGTCACGATTACTAGGATTCCTTGAAGGACTTTACTATCCATTTTGAAAAATTGTTTCTCGATCATTCGGAAACTTTTATTTTGAAACCTTTACTTTGCAAACCGTGCAAAATTGAATTAGAAATTGAAACTTATTGACTATAAAAACGCTCTCTTATCTACTTCCTCTCTTTGCGCCAGTCTCTCTTAGAAATGAGTTCAAAATCTCCAGTTCCCTCCTTTTTATATCAACTTCGTTTTACAAAAACGTTTCAAAACGTTTTTCCTGTAATGTTCTGCGTATGCAACAGTGACCTTTGCTCTATTCAAATTTATTCAAAATCACAATTTCTAGGACACGCTTTAGCCAATGCAATGATTCATTTCATTCAGTTGATATGCGTAAATTCCAGAGTGAAATGCGCATTTGTCTCTCTGGGTTCAATTAACTATTCATCTTTGTCCGTTTATCCCATTTATTCCCATGCAAAACAAAGGAAGGGAATCCGTGCTATTGATTAAGTCTTTTTGAATATGTAAGTGGGTCATTGCGAAGAAAGAGATGTATTTTGCATGATTACTTAAATACGCAATTGTATGTTTGAGGGAGCATGGGTACCTTTAGGAGGGTACTTATGCAAAGCAGTTCAAAGACTTTTTTCATTTTTTGAAAATGCGACGGAGAAGAATTTGCATGAACAAAAACGTTAAGAAAACGTTTGTATTCTGGAGAAATGACTGGGCTATAAAAGGGAAGGAACTGGAGATTTTGATTTCATTTTGAAAAAGACTGGTGAAGAGAGAGGAAAAAGATTTCTAACTAAAGTCATTAATATTTGTTTGACAGCAATAAAATCGGAGAAAGCTTCAAAATGGGTCGAAAAGTTATTCAAGGGAGCGTCATTATCGTGGCAATGATGTTTTTCTTGAACTTTGGTAAGTTTTGCAAATCTCATGTCTTCAAAATTGTGAAAGTTGTGTAATTATGAAACGAATCTGTGTTTAATTTTAATTATTGATTTATTTTCAGCAACCTTCACTGAGGCTGTGGCTGGTGGAGTGAAGGCAAAACCTGGAGAATTCCCCCACGCGGTACAACTTTCTTCCATTTACACTAGAGATCACTTTTGCGGAGGAAGTATCATCGCCCCAAGTGTCATTTTAACGGCTGCGCATTGTCTTATCCATGAGCTAGTAACTTCTTCAGGAGAATTGACAGAGGACGAAATGCCACTGGAAGATATTTTGATAACGGCGGGAGATGTATGGAATCGGGAGTGGAGTCCATTTCAAGAAAAGGATAGAACACATCAGGACTGTGGACCGTTATGTCTTGCACCCCGAATACGATGACCGATACAATGACAATGACATTGCTTTGTTATTTTTGGAATCGCCGCTGACCTACAATGATAAAGTACAGTCGGTTCGACTTCCACCACCGAATGTGGTCTTTCCAAGGGGAACTCTAGCCGGATGGGGGATTACCGACGGGAGAAACTTGACGTCGCCTTACTTGAAGAAAATAGAAATAGATCTTGAAGACAGAGAAGATTGCAACGAGTACCCATTGATGGTGAAGACGAACGACGAAGTGTCTGAGTTGGAGCTCTGTGCAATATTTGATATAGAAATTGGTACTTGTCAGGTAAAATATTATTTTCAAACACTTTACAATTAAACAAGAGAAAGGGAACCGGGGGAAAAAAAGATTTAAACTTTCCTTAATTTTCAGGGTGACAGTGGAAGCTCTCTGGTTTACAAACCGGAAGCGTCTTCCCCACCTTCAATAATTTTTGGGATTGCCTCGTGGGTACAATCAGAAGGACCTTGTGGGGAATCGGACAAGATTGGTGTTTTCCTCGACGTTTCCCAATACTTGGATTGGATTCAAGAGACGATGGAAGGGGAAGAGAAAGATGAAGGCTTTGGAAATTTAATTACTTGCTCGGAACCGGAAGGATTCTATGATTGTGGAGAATTTGGCTTGCATGGGAAGAGGATCAAACGCCGGTGCATTCTTGTAAGTAAAAACATTTCTTGCATGAGATTTAATTATTATTTGTCACTAATCTAAAGTTGTAACTTTATGAATTATTATTTTTGTTTAGATTGAGAAAAAATGTGATGGGGTCAACAACTGCGAAAACGGGAAGGATGAAAATGAGCCCATCTGTGCTGCAAAAAATACTTCGGGTATTTTAGAAGAGAAAGTGCCGGTTTGGGTGTTACTTTGCGTGATCTTGGCAAGCCTGATCCTGATTGGTATTCTGACTGCCATTTCATATTGGTATTTAAAGCGTAGTCGTAATCATGATTTGGGTTCGAGTACAGTTTGAATGCGTTTTAGTCGAATTTTCAATTTTTACGATTTTTGTATGAACTTCATTAAATTATTATGGATCCTCGCTATGTTAGCTTACAAATGTTAATATTTTTAAAGTAATTGTGAGTTATAAATTACATTATTGTTAAAATTTTGACGATTATTAAGGAATTTTTGTGCATATTTTGACAATACCTTTTACCAAAGTATGCTTAACTAAAAGAAAAATGAATTAAATCGAGATTTGCTTATTTAACTTTAATTGAATTCCTGTTCATTGGCATAATATTTTTTGCATAAAACAATCAACAATGACATAAACAGGGACAGGTCTACATCCAAAACCGTTACTATGTTTGGTCATCGAAACTACTAAATTTCGGGGTCAAATGAGACATTGCGGGAAAATATAAAAGGGTGCAATTTCTTTTGTTTTGGAACTCAAATCCCAGTCACCTGCCAAAACACTCCAAAGTTTGAGATTTTGACTTCATTCGAGGGAGACTTTCGATGAAAGAGGAAGTCAATTGATAGTTTTCGAAAAGTTAACGAATTAATTGTTTTCAATTGTAACATTTTTGCTCATTGTTATTTGCAAATTGCAAAGTTAAATTAGATATTCGGTAGTAACATTAAAATTTTCCTGACTGAAGTTACTGTTTGATTTTGTGCAAAATAAACAAAATCGACGGAACATCTTCAAAATGAGTCTTGGAGTACTTCAAGCGATGTCCGTTATCGTGGCACTGACACTAACCTTGTCATTGTGTAAGTATTTTACTAACTTGCATTTAAAACGGTCTTGGAAATTGTCGATATTTTCCATTTCTAAAATTCTTGAAAAGTGGGTTTGTGTTTTTACTAAAATGTTTTAATACTTTGTCCTTGTTTTAGCACCTTTTGTTGAGGCTATGGCAGGCGGGGAGGCGGCAAAACCTGGGGAATTCCCCCACGCGGTGCAACTCTCTTCAAGCAAAACTGGCAAAGTCTTCTGCGGAGGAAGCATTTTATCCCCAAATGTCGTTATAACGGCTGCACACTGCGTTTACTGGATAAAACCGAAGAATGGTATATCGCATCGTAAACAAAATTCTCTTTGCTTGCGAAGTTTATCGTTTGAGCCCTCACTTGAGCAGGACCTCGCTTTGGTGACACCGGGAACCTTAGAAAACCGGGATTGGAAAGGATTCAGAGAGTGTGGGGTTGGGATGGGGAAAACAAGAACCGTTTATCGTTACGTCATCCACCCCTATTTTAATATCAGTTCACTTGAAAACGACATTGCTTTGCTGATTCTTGGTGACCCGCTGAATTTCACGGATAACGTGAAGGCGATCCAGCTTCCTCCACGAAATATGGTTTACTCCAGGGGTACTTTACTCGGATGGGGCTATGCGGACAAGAGAAGCTCGCCGTACTTAAAGAAAATGGAATTCGTTTTTAAAAGCAGGGAATCTTGCAACAGTGATCCGTTGATGATGATAGAACCAAAAGGGAGAAAAGTAACTGATTGGGAGCTTTGTACAAAATGGACAAAAGGAAATAGCTCGTGCAAGGTAAATCAAGTTTTTGAAGAAAATTTTAGGAACTAACGAAAGTTTGAAATTGTTCTTACTTGTTTATTTGCAGCGTGACAGTGGAAGCTCAATAATTTGCCAGGGTTCTAACGCGACCCTCCACAACAACGGCACCAGCAACTCATTACCGTCTCCGACAATTTGTGGGATTGCCTCGTTTATAAAAGCTGTTGGACATTGTGGGGAGTCGGATAATATCGGTGTTTTCGTCGACGTTTCAAAATACTTGCACTGGATTCAGGAAGAAGCTGCAATGAATGTGGATGAAGTGAAGAAAATAAAGATGATGCAGAAGATTATTTTGTTCGCCTGGTTGGTAATTTTCTGCATCGCTATTGTTGCTCTTGTTGTGGCGTTAGTCGTCTTTTGTTTGTATACTACTATTAAGAAAATGTGCCTTTCAAGGGCTACTTCTGAGAGTCCAGTATAAATTTTGAATATTAGCTTTGTATGATTCAGTTTTAATTTTGAAATATTATTTTTAATTAGTAGAAAAAGGACTTCTCTTTCCGAATTGTATCTTCCTGTTTTTATCAAATGTGCTCTTAATGCTTAAAGTAGCGTTTTTTGTTGTGTTTATATAAGTCTATAAGTGTTCACAAAGTTAATTATAATTGTTAACTATTGTTAGTTTTAACCTTGTCTTAATTAACACTAGATTTCTTAAGGTTTGTTGTTTTTAATTTAAAATACGAAATAGAAAATAAAATATTACTTCATAGATATGACTCGATTCATTTTTTAGCACTTACTGAATGCAAATTATCTACATTGCATTTGACCTTATCGAAACTAAAATCTTTAGTTTCTTTCCTTTTAATTGCTTAAAAAACTTTACAAAAAGTTGTGTTCCTGTAAATGGAATCATAGAATACTCAGTTGTGGGTTAACTAAAAGAAAAATGGAATAATTAAGATGTACTTAAAAAATTAATTGAATTCATAACCATAACGTAATATTTCTTGCATAAGACAAACGATATTGGCAGTAACATGTCTCCAAGAATTCTCCATCCATCCAATGCAATACCGTTGGCCGTTACAATTTACTTCCGAATCGGAATCCACTAAAATTTCGGGGTAAAGTGAGACATGGTGGGAAAATATAAAAGGGTGCAATTTGTTTTGTTTTGGAACTCAAATCCCAGTCATCTGCCAAAACACTCAAAAGTTTGAGATTTTGACTTCATTTCGAGGGAGACTTTCGTAGAAAGAGAAAGTGAAAGTTTTCGAAAAGTGGACGAGTTAATTATTTTCAATTGTAATATTTTTGCTAATTGTTAATTGCAGATTTCAAAGTTAAATTATATATTCGTTAGTAACTTAACATTTTCCTGACCGAAGTTACTGTTTGATTTTGTGCAAAAGAAACAAAATCGAGGGAACATCTTCAAAATGACTCTTGGAGCGATGTCCGTTATCCTGGCACTGACACTAACCTTGTCAATGTGTAAGTATTTTATATATAAAAAACTGTCGTGGTAATTGTCCATATTTTCCGTGTGTAAGTAACGTTCTAATTATATTAAAAACGGTCTTGGAAATTCCATTCTTTTTTATTCTTGAAAAGTTAATCCTTGTTTAACTAAAGTATTTTAAAACTTCGTCTTTGTTTCTAGCACCTTTTGTGGAGGCTTTGAAAGGCGGGGGTTGGGCAAACCCTGGAGAATTCCCCCACGCGGTGCAACTCTCTTGGAGCAAAACTGGCCAATTCTTCTGCGGAGGAAGCATTTTTTCCCTAAATGTAGTTATAACGGCTGCACACTGCGTTTACTTGATGGAATTTGTTAACAGGGATTTGACTTTTCGAAAAACGTACACTGTGGTTACGGCGGGAACCTTGGAAAATCAGGATGGGAAAGGGTTTAAAGATGGGGACGGAATGGTGCAAATTAGAACTGTTGACCGTTACGTCATACACCCTTCTTTCAACTACAGCTCACTTGAAAACGA
>JAANSO010003914.1:0-10730 GCA_036507315.1 Lepidocyrtus fimetarius | reverse complement strand
CAAATTTACTCCAAAAGTTCCTCCATGCATCGTCTTTTTCTTTTTCAGATGGGACATCTTCATCTTCAACCCAGGCCGATTGGAAATGTTTCCAGTTAACGTTTTGATACTCAATTGAGAAATTACGAAAAGGATACTCTTCAATTTTGTAGAATCGTCCAGTGCCAACGGAAGTAGACATTTCCATGAAACGCTCCACACAACTGCTGTAGTTATTCCCTATGGTTACCTCCACATGACTTCTCCAATACCCCAAGGTCAGTTCCATGCATGATTTGGAAGCAAGTCGGAATTCCTTCTTGGCTTCACAAGGTAGACGCTTAAATATCTCTGTTATCAACTAAAAATTAGCGGAAAGTAAAACATAAACTTTTGATAAGACTAAACCAACAATTAACTTTGATTCAGAAACTATTACAAAATAAGAAAAGTTAACTTACCAAAGGATTATCAAACGGGGTTTCTTTCTCTTCCAGTGCATCAGCATTGCACTTCCCGCTCCCACCACCATCACTGCCAATCATTTCTTCTCCAGACATAATTAGTTTTTTTAACTAGAGATTAAAGTCGAATTATATTAATTAGCAAGAAAGAAAGTACGCGGCTCTTTCTGTTCAATGTTCAACTTTCACTTAAGCATGTGAGGGAATAGAATAGAGAGTTTGTTTTGGTTTGATCAGCTGTTGTGTTCAATTTTTGACGGAAAGTTCAATCAAAGTAGAATTTTAGGCCAAATTTTAGTAGGGCAATAACAGATTTAGCTTAAATTTTAATCTCCGGTTTAAAAGTTTTCCTTAATAGTAGCAATTAATTGATAACTGTGGTAGAAAAGTTAAAAAATGAAGAAAAGATCGTTAATTCTTTTAAATACGAAGGGCTGCTGCTTCTTCTGTCTAAGGCAGATAGTTAAACAAGAAAATGATTCAGATTGTGAAGCAAGTGAAAGCGGAAGTTGTCTATTTTCCCTTTACAGTCTCTGCAGTTACCTTAAAATTAGCTTAAACGGTGAAGTTGGAGAAGAACTAAAGCAGTTTTCCATTGGAGTTAAATCTGGAGATATGGAGGAAGTGGAGGTAGAAGTGTCTTCCTGTAACTCTTGCATGACCATGGGGAAGCGGTTTAACGAGTTATTTATGAAACTGGAACGTATCAAACAAGAAGTGGAGTACTGCGTGGGAACACTTCAAAAGGAAATGCAGGATTCCGGTGGTAACCTTGAAGTAGTTCAAAATTATAACGACAAAATGAAAGGTGATGAAGATTCAAAGGGTCTGCTTCGGATAACAGACAAGCTCAGGAATGAAATCACTGGCAAAAGTGAGTATTCTTTGGCTACTACTGGTGCTTATCAATGCAAAAATAATGATTTTAATTTCTTATCCTTTTTTATAAGTTAATTACTTTTATTTCCTTCAGGTATACTCCATAGCCCCACTCCTGTTCCAGAGGTCCAATTAACCAAAGTCGCAAATATAACCAGAAACAAAACCTATCGAAGATTACGAATCCTTTCTGATGACGAAGAGTCTGAACTCGCTATTCCTAGTCCCTCATCTCCTATCAAACAAGAGTTACAAGAACTCAGAGAGTCTACCACCTCAGAAGAGGATTCACCGCCTTTGCCTCCTCCATTCCGTTCTCCCTCTGATTATGAAGACGATGTGAAGCCTTTCGTTACCAAAGCTAGGAAAAGAAACCGTAACAAGGGGCCTTACAAATGCAGGCGATGCCACAAGTCGTTCATCGCCCAATTATTCTTAAAGCAACACCGAAAACAATGTAAACCCCGGAATCCAGCACAGGAAACTATTGTACTGTCATCGACTGCAAAAATCTTCAAATGTGACCTGTGCAATACACCTTTCAGCAGAGTCGCAAACTTAAAAAGACACAAGAAAGAGTGCACGGGACAGCCCTCTGATCGATTGAAGCGCAGAAAGGTTTTAAAAACATTTCGAAAGAAAGGGAGCAGGTCAATTTACAATCCGGAAACAGGAAAGTATAAATGCAGTGCATGCTTTGAAGAGTTCTCAACCTCATCTGGAGTCATCTTCCACTACAGTTCTGTACATCTTCAGAGAAAATACGAATGTGGTTTGTGCGGAGCCATGTATCTACGATCTTATCGTTTAACTGTGCATAAGAGGACATGCAACGGGATCAGACCAAAAAGTAATTTGGCAGGTTCAAACCCTGTAAAACGGTTGGGACCTGGACCCACACTTGTAAGAATTGGAAAAGACTTTGTAAAAAATTCATCAACTGGAAAGTATGATTGTTGCTCATGTAATGAAAGCTTTACGAGCAGAACCACTATAAGGTTTCATGTTATTTCTCAACATTTTAAACTTTTTCAATGCGAAACTTGCAAAAAATCCTTTCAAAGCAAAGTGTATTTAGCTTCCCACAGAAAGAAAAAGAAATGTACTGAGGCGGCAGACGCCATTCCAGCCGAAATACCTCCTACGCAGGCTAAGAAATCTCGGGGAAGAAAACGGTCAAACTTAAAACCAACGCCATGGCAAATATATACTAGAATGGTATTGACTCATGCAAAGAAATGCATGGGAAGGAATGAAGCTTTTTTCTGTACGTGTTACGTGCATTGAGAGAAAAAGCAGCACACGCTTAATTCTCCCGATTTTGCTGCTGCTGCTTGTTTACAAAATTGAATCCTATCATCTCCTTATACAAAACACACAGACAACACAGAAACTTCTGACAACACAGCTGTAAGAAGTTGGACTTTAAATTCTTAACAATTAAATTTTAAATATTTTAAAAGTTAACTAGCAATTATGGGGGGTTGCTACGTTTATGGCTGTGATACATGTTATCATGGCAGGCCAGGTCATTTATTCAAAATCTCTTCTAATGCCTCGCCAGAAACTCGCAAAATGTGGCTTCATAATATTCCGAAGCGTGAAGATAGGGACTTCGACTTCCAAAACTGTTTTATTTGTGATAAACATTTTATGGATAAGGATATTATTAAAACACAGCAAGCAACAATGAATGGTGTCGTTATTGCCGAAAAAAAGTTGAAACGGTGGAGATTGACGGACAATGCTGTTCCCGTTGTTTTTTCTAATGATAAACTCCCAGAGTATTTCAATAAGTGCGTATCTAAGCCTAGGAAGGGACCCAAAAACCGGAATGTAATTGATAAGCCAATAGAAATCACATCTACTACAGAAAATCAGCGTGAGAAAGTTGAGTTGGGATTCTCTGAAAGTTCTGAAAGCGAGTCCAAGTTCCAGTCGGAATTAAATCTTCTTTATTCTGTTAACCTTCCTGCAAATTGGATGTTTTCTATCTCTTCAAATAAGGTTATATTTAGGAGACTTTGCGAAGATTCAAGTAAATCTCTGGCCACTTTTCACGAAGACATCTCCTTGACTGTAAGAAATAAATAAAATTCAATAGTTTTAACCTACATTAAAATTAAATAGCCTGCACAAGTCATAAAATTATTTAAATTTTGTGGTTATTTTAGGTTAGCGATTCGTGTTCTCCAATATGTTACGTAAGAGGCAGCCAGTTTGGTTTGGAAACTTTGGGTCTGACATCATCGGCTGGATGGAAAGACATGATTTTAGCTTTAAATTCCATTAAAATCTGTCAAGGAGTGCCAAATTTTAATGCAATTAGGGACTTTGAAGGAGGAACCCGAAGGGGAAGTTGTTGGTTTTCTATTCAATGTAATACGTTTCCCTTGGAGAGAGTCTGTGAAAACTGCAACAAAATGAGACCTCAGTTACAAAAACTTGGCGAAAAAATGTTTCCCATAAGGCGGAAACGATGGATGGAAGCAGCTCAAACGTCATCTAAGAAGGCCAGAAGAAAATGTCAGCAGATAAGGCGTCTTTCGAAAAAGGTTGCCTCGCAGAAGGAATTATTATCAGTATTGCGCCGGAACTTATTGAAGCTTAAAAATGAAACGTTGCAATCAGCTATAGATAAAGAAATAGGACTTCCACAGGAAATGAAAATGGCTTTGACAGCTGCGGCTAGAGTTGCAAAATCGAAATCACTGAAAGGAAGAAGGTAATTTTATTATTCGTTAACGTAGAAGAATGAAATTATCATGGAAATGGTCTATTTTACAAATTCATTAATGCTATTCGTTATTTTAGATACGCAGCAGACTGGCTTCTTCAATGTCTGTTAATTAAGATAACAAGTCCTAAAGCTTATCGATTTCTCAGGGATAATCAAGTTCTTGCTCTACCACACCCCAGACATTTATCAAGATTGCTTCAAGGCATTCCATGTCAGTTCGGATTCTCCGATTTTGTCTTTAGAGAGCTTCAGAAGCAATACTCCAACAAGGATAAGCGGGACCGTCAATTTATGTTAATTTTTGACGAGATAAAGGTTCGCGAGTCCATCGACTTCAACAAAAATCTTGGAAACTTTTCTGGTTTTATTGATTATGGAGAATTCACTGAGGAATACGTTAAAACAACTAAAAAACAATCCAATCTGGCTGATCATGCGTTAGTGATTATGTGCAGGAATTTGAATTCGAATGTGGTAAATACACAATAACTTTGTCATTATTTTAATTTAACTAACAAAAGACTGTTGATCTCTATATATATTTTTTTTAGGTTCAGCCGCTAGCCTCGTTCGCTAGTAGAGGAGCTGCCCCAGGTCATATTTTAGCTAAAATCATAATGAGCTGTACTTTGAAGCTGGAAAATGCGCTTTGCGAAGTAGTGGGAGTGGTTTGTGATGGAGCAACGAGTAACAAAAGCTTTTGGAAGCTGTTAGGAATATCTGGAGATTCTGAAAATGTTGTCAACTCTGTTAGTAGTTAAATAAATATGTAAAAGTATACGATTTTTAAATAATTTACCTCTAATTTAGCGAATTCTGACTTTTTAGATTAGAAACCCGCATGATAGTTCACGAAGGATTTGCTTCTTTCATGACGTTCCCCACATTATGAAATGCATTCGTAATAATCTGCAGCATCATAAAATTGCAAAGGTAAGAAATAAAATTAAAATAACGAATATGCTGCTAATGTAAGTCCTAAAACAAATATTTTTCGTTTAGTTTAATGGAAGCTTAGTAAACTGGGGATATTTTGAAGCTCTTTATGATTTGGATAAATTAAGAGGTGACCTTAAACTAGCACCAAAATTAACTGAAGCTCATATAAAACCAGGGCCGTTCCAAAAGATGGTCGTATCATATGCTACCCAGGTATGTAAATGCATATAATATTTTACAAGTATTTTTTAACTTTACAATATATAAAATTTTTGTAGATCTTCAGTAAAACTGTTGCTGACAGTCTGCAATTCTGTAGAGTAGAAATGCAAGAAAACGTTTTTAAGGGTTCGGAAGGGACAGAGGGCTTGGTCCGTACATTAAATAACATTTTTGATATTTTAAATGCAAAGATTCCGCGTGAAGGTATTTGGACTTCCTCCAGAAAGCTACAGGTTAAGGCTTGGGCGTTTGTAATTTGTATCTGATAATTAACTTTTTATTTTTAATTAACCTTACTTATTTGTATTTTAGGCATTACGTAATTTCCTTGATGCAATTTGCTCAAAAGAAAATACATTTGCAAGTAAAACCACTATGGATTCCCTGCGAGTTACGGTTAAATCGTCAATCGAGCTGATTGTTTATCTCTGTGATAGTTTGGGATTTGACTATGTATTAACAGTCAAATTTAATCAGGACTGTCTTGAGGTACTACGCAATACAAGGCTTTTTAGTTTCTTTATGAATGAAGAATTTATTAATTAATTATGCGTTTTTTTCTTTTCAGAGATTTTTTGGAATTCTACGCTCATTCGGAGGAAATGATTCTCATCCTACTATTATATCATTTACGCACTTGTTTAGAATCCTGTCAGTTTATACACCTATCAAAAAAGAATTAACAGGCAATATTCGATCCTCCGAGGATGAACAACTTTCACTTTATGTAGATAACCTCAAACTAATGATGAATGAGCAAAGAAAGAAAAACAAGTGCAAAGCTCAAAGTCATCGACTGGAACTCAGAAGTCGCCTGATTAATGACGAAGATAAACCTTATAGTTTGGAAGGATTGCTAAATGCAGAAGACTGCATTGTCTTCTATTTATGTGGATTTGTTGCTAGTAAAGCCAATAATTTTACTTCCTGTAACCTCTGCCAAAGATCCCTAAAAACGGAGAAAAGTACACAAGCTGCAAAGATTTTAACTGATATAAAATCTTACGGTGGTTTGACTTATCCTTCTGATTCTCTATTTCTCTTGATAAAAGATAACGTTGAGCCAGTTGTAAAGCAGCAGCTTCAAAAGACAGATGCTCTCGCAGGGGATTTTATTATGGAAACAATCAAGTCTTTACCTAATCTAAACCAAAGAGGCATTGGATGCTCCCAAGCTCACTCCGAAGATTTACTGATAAGCATCATCCTTTATTATTTGACCGTTCGTTGCTATTTTCATAAGCGGGAATTTAATAGACTTCAGATAAAAGCTGGTGTTAAGTCAAAGAATAAGACTAAAGAAAAGAATATGAGTTAAGAATTATATGAGTTACATTTTTGTTCAAATTTTGAAAATTTAGCTGTAAAATGAATAATTGAAATATATCGGGATTAATAAAAGCGAATTAAATCAATTTTTAATTATAAAAGATTGTGTAATAATGACCAAATGCCTGCAAGTTTTCATCAAATCCTACTCATTACTTCCAAAACGTCTTCATCAGATAAGAAAAAATCAGCACACATCAGCTACATGACAAGTAAATAGAACGCAGGGATGTTATCCGCAGTTATCGGCATTTTTATCAGCGTTGTAACGGCTATCGCTTGCGCAATAACAGAGAATGTTATGATACTCGTCACCACAACGTTCTGAGCTTCGTTAAGTAATACATCTAAAACGTGGATTGTTCTGTAGAGATGCGCAAATTTAATCAATAATTAGTGAATCTTATAAATAATAAATTTTAATTAACTTACATTTCAATACAATCCTGAAAACTCAAAACGCTTGTAGCCTGCACCACAGATATTCCAAAAAGATTCGGGTGGAATCCCAGCGCAGTCACAAAATTATTCCCAAAAATATTAAAACTTTTAAAGAAAATCCAATCCCAATCCAGTTTTTCCTATTTTTACTCCCCTCCGAATACTCCTCCAAAAGCCAGTATCCAAGCAAGGAAGGCTTACCAGGGTGACACCAATGAAACCCGTACAGATAAGACACAGGCATGGCAGGCGGGCATTGTCAGCGTTGCTAGAAGCATCATATAGCTAAACAAAATGTTCAATCCTTGGAGGAAACTTCTTCCCTCCAGATTCATATTTTGAGTAACCTTTTACAAGATATGCAAAAGGATTCTTCTCGACGCTTGTGTAAACTTAAAAAAGTTGAATATTTTGGACACTTTCAATTTTGAAGGATGTAATATTACATCCGGTGTAATACATCGGATGAAAAAGATGAACAAGAGAAGGGAAATATGGAGGAAAGTGAAGCTAAACCGAAGGAAAATAAGGTTGCAGCGAATCTTCACACGTTGCATTTAGATCTGGGCATTGTAGAAAAATCTCTCAAGAAGATATTGTACATGGTTGTCCGATTTAAAGGTAAATTAATTTAAAATTTCAAGGTCTTTGAAAAGGTAAAAATACTTTAATTGACTTTACGCATTTGATTTAGGAAATAGTTTCTTATAACAATAATAAACAAGTCAATCTTTGACAATTTTTCTTTTTACAGTAAGTAAATGTGCCTAAGACCGGGAGAATTGCGCTGCAGTGCCATCTTACAAGTTTTATGTACGTTACGTCCACTGCAAAGCTTCCCCCATACAAAGCAAAAGTGAAAACGATCTATCTTTAGCTATGCCAACGCCAAAGCCAAGCATGTCTGTTTTTAATCACGAAAGTGGAATGTACAAGTGCAAGCTATGTCCGGAAGAATTTAAATCCAGAATGTTGTGCGTCGCACATTACGAAAAAGATCATCTCCAATTAGTCTCTCAATGTGACACCTGCAGCCGTATCTTTAAATCAAGAGGTACTCTCCTCCTGCACAAGCAATACTGCGGAGTTGACCCTAAGCTTAAGAAACCGAATGAAGTCAAAGCTCATGTCTGCGAAGATTGTGGAAAGCAATACAAAACTCGAAGAACTTTGTATGCACACAGACTTGAAGCTCATTCTGGGATGAAATATTTCTGTAAATTTTGTAACAAGCAGTTTGGAGGCAAAAAGTGCCTTTGGCAACATGAAAATCTTCATTGTAGGAAGCGAGACGAAAATTATGTAGAGCCACCACCTCTTCAAGGGGCATCCACACAGGCGGAAGCTACCCTTCGAAAAAGAAAAAAGGCGAACAAGGACAAGCCAAGTCTTCAACCTGCCCCTTGTCCCATTTGCGGAAAATGGTTTTCAAAGAAAAACGCAGTCACTCAGCATATACAACTGGTTCACGAGAAGCTCCGGAAGTTTGTCTGTGACGATTGTGGCAAGTCATTTCAAGACCACACGCAGTTCAAACGGCACCAAGATTCAGTTCATTTGGGGAAGACTTTCACCTGTGAAAAGTGTAAAAGTGAGTTTAAAAGTTGGAACACGCTTCGCTATCATAAAAAGAAATGTGGGAAGGAGAGTCAAACTGAAGAATTGGGAGTTCCAGGTCAAACCGGAGAAGTAGAAGTTCCAGCTCAATCGGGAAATGCTTGCGCTGCTCAAGATTTTAATGTATTCCAGTAGTGATTAAAGCCAACTCAAATAAATGTATTTAACTTGTTTAATAAACCTAGTTAAGAATTAATTTTTGTACAATTTTTAAACAAAACATGTTAATCATATCCAAAGCCGCTTTATAACTGCAAATAAAATCCAAAACTTATGATCGTAAAATCACTTTCCAAGTAATCATATTATTAAGGGCCATACACGACTGGGAAACGAAACAAGTCGGAATTCTTTCTTGTCTGTCTTTACAAGGCAAAAGGTTACAACTCCACCATTAATAATGATAATCGTTTCTCCAGGTAGTTAATTAATAATTAATGTTAGCTAACGATATTTAAAATTATTTCTGCAGATGGAGAAAATCCCGTCATGCAATATGCAAGCATCTCATTCGAGCTCAAAATGCAAGAGAATTAGACAAAGACTGCGCCATAGTGAACAGGGAGCTGTCAGCTGTTGTGTTCATTTTTTAAATAGAGCTGAAGGGAAAAGCAGTGAAAGTTGAATTTATTTGGCAGATTTTAATTGTAAAGATAATTAATTATTTATTTTGCTATTTAGTTTAAAATTTAATTCACTTGCCAAAGCTAAAGTTTTCCGTAGAAGCAGATTTAGTTGGATATAAAATATTTCCTCGAGAAAAGTTAAATACTAAAAAATGAAGAAAAGATCGTTAATTCTTTTAAATACGAAGGGCTGTTGCTTCTTCTGCCTGAAGCAGATAGTCAAACAAGAAAATGATTCAGATGGTGAAGCAGGTGAAAGCGGAAGTTGCCTATTTTCCCTTTACAGCCTCTGCAATTACATTAAAATTAATTTAAACGACAGCGAAGTTGGAGAAGAACTGAAAATGATTTCGGAAAATGTGGAGGAACTGGAGGTAGAAGTGTCCTCGTGTCTCTCTTGTAAGGCGTTGGGGAAACAGTTTAATGAATGCTTTATGGAACTGGAACGTATCAAACTGAAAGTGGAGTACTGCGTGGGAACACTACACAAGGAAATAGCATCTGGTGATGATAACCCCGTCATTCGTGATAATTATAATCACAGAATGGAAAGCGATGATGATTCAATGACTCATCTTCGGATTGTTGATAAGCTGAGGAATGAAATCAGCAAATGTAAGTGTCCTTGGCTATTTTTATCTTATCAATGCTAACGAATTTTTTAAGATTCAAGCACGAGTATTATATTTTTATTCAAACTGATTTTCCCCAGGTTCAATAACAAGCCTCTGTCCGGTACTGGATGCCCAATCAGCCAAAGTCCATGAAAAGATCAAAAACTTCAACAAGTCCTTTCGTAGTTTACCAATAATTTCTACTGAAGACTCTGATCCCGCTGCTCCAATTATCAAAGAGGAATTATATGTTATAAATCCTACCCCAGAGAATTCGCCGCCTTCTTCACCTCCATCACTTCAAGTTCGTGGTGCAAAAAGTATTACAAAATGGTCAAAACCCCGACCCCGGAAGCGTCAAGTTCGAGAAGCTGTCCAGCCTAAGTCTACATCAACGAAACCTGTGATAAAAAGGAGATGCCGTAAAAGAAAACCAAGGCCGTACGTGTGCACCCGTTGCAACAAGACATTTGTCTACCAATTATTCTTGACACGTCACAAACGTCAAAAACAATGTAAAGGCAATAATTTAAAAGTAGAAACTGTTGTTTTGTCAGCCACTGCAAAAACATTTAAATGTGACATGTGCAGTACAACCTTCTCCAGGAAGACAGGCTTAAACAGTCACAAGAAAAAGTGCACTGGACAGATTCCAGAACGATTTAAAAACAGGAAGGTTTTAACAACGGTGAGGAGAAAAGGGAGCAAAACAATTTACAACCCAGAAACAGGAAAGTTTAAATGCAGCATTTGTTTTAACGAGTTCACAACCACATCCGGAGTCATCTTCCACCAGAACACTGTACATTTTGGGAAAAAGTACGAATGTGACCTGTGCGGAGCTGTGTATCTCAGAAATTCTCGTTTAAAGGTGCACAAG
>JAANSO010003913.1:0-10731 GCA_036507315.1 Lepidocyrtus fimetarius | reverse complement strand
AATCAGAAAAATGCTGATCGAGTTGTTGCTACTTTGGATGAAGTTTTGACCGAAATGAAACAGTCTGGGGTAAACTGAGACACATTTGAATTTAATTGCGTGCGTGCTAGTCCTTTGCTAATTATAAATAATTACATTTTTACAGATTGATATAATGGCGGAAGGCTCACCAAAAGAGCGTTCAATCAGTCCTTCCGAGCGTCGCAAGATAATTGACGAAAGCGATGAAGAGCCACATGGAAAGAAGCAGAAGGTCAACATTGCTAATGCCACTGAAATAATTCAACTTTAAACTGTTCTAATCTAAACAGATCTCACAATTTTATTCGCATAAAAAATCAAAACACAACACTGTCATTTACTAGCCACCGCCAAAAAGTTTAAATAGTATATGGAATGAATTGCATATACTATAATATTACATCCAACATTTCTCCCTTTTTAAGCCAATAAACCTACGAAATTTTATATAGGTAATTAAAAAACTGTTTTGAAAGCTTGGACCGTGGACGCGATATTAAATTATATGTGAAATCAAATGACCAACCACAAATTGAAAGATTGACAGTGCATAAAATGGAATAAAATTTCACACAAAGGGAAGCAACAATATATAAACTAAGATGTAGTTATTTTAGCATGTAGATTTTTAGCTTGAGATTCGCAATTATTTTTTCTTATTTTGAAGTTATGTGTAAAATAGAGTTTTCTTCAGTGAACAAGAAGATTACAGTTACACATTTTAATGTAAATAATGTCTTTACACACTTTATCCTACTTAAATATGACAGTGTAAGCGATTTGGGCATAACAATTAAATAGTCTTTTAGAACTTTTCAGTAAATAAAAACACGAAAGAATTTAATATTTGTTATAGCTTCATAGGTGTTAGTTTAAGAATGCGCTGTAATGATGACATTATCGATTAATCATCATCATACAAAAAGAAATGAAGCTTGTGTAAGAGTAAGCATGTGATATGAAAATGGTATAAATCTGGAAAGGCAACGGATTCAAAACTTGCAGGTTGATTTTGTCAAAGATTATAAATGAGAAAACAATCCTTTTGTGGTAATATAGCTTTATGAATAATAATAAACCAAAAACTTATTCTCTTGTACAATCTAAACATGGCTCAGCCTGGATTTGAATTTCTTAAATGTTGTTATGCAACTTATTTGAGCTACTTTCATTTTATAATTTCTGACATTGCAGCATAATTTTATTCACAATCACGTGCCTCTGCATCCTAATAACAGCTCATACCGTTCGATATCATTTTAGTATACTTTCATTAGTGCATTTGTCAACTGTACTGACTTGCCAAAATGGTGTCACCAAAAAAGGGAAATTCGAACAACAAACAAGCTAATTATATACCACTCCGTGATGGCATCGCTATGATGTTCTGGATCGAGAAGAATTCTGAAGATGTGATTGCAAAGTATAATCATCTAGGTCCAGAGGAGATGAATCAACATTTGTATCTAGAGTGGCAAAAACTTGAAGATAAGGACGTAAGTATTGGTTTTGTATTGCTTCATACATTTTTCAAACTAAAAAATAAGACGCAACTTTCAACATTTTTTCCTACCACAGAAATGGATTAAAGCAGCTGCCGCAGCAAGGAAAACCTTTGAAAGGTCGCTCAAGGCACAGGAAGCTGCCGCTGAAAAGGAGAGCTTATTAGCTCTAAAAGAATCCAGGAAGAGAAAAGCCAGAAGCCCGTCAGTCAAGGAAGCTCGCCATAAAAGGTCAAAGAAGGCTTCTTCGACGGAAAAGAAGAAGAAATCAAGGCCAACTAAAGGTCCTGCTGTCAAGAAAACGAGGAATTCGAAGGCAACTAAAGCCAGTGTTAAAGGAGGGAAAAAATCAAAGACTTCCAAAGCTAGTACCGCTCAGCAAAAGAGGAAACCGAGACCCGCTCCTCCAGGAAAGACTAAGGGGAAGGCTGGTAGAAAAGCGGATAAGAAGAAACCAAATAATAAAAAATGAGTTATAATCAACTTTAAATTAAATGATTGTGGCTGACGGACCTGGCATTCTGAAAATTCTTTTTTATACAATACAAATGCATAATGATACAATAAATATGATGGTTGAATGAATAATACAAACTCTAGTTGAAGTTTTATTTTAGTATAGCGTTACAGCATAATCCAACAAAATCTTTATTCGCCATATTTTTTAAGAAAATAATGACAAACATACATGTCTGCTTAAAAGTTAGTAAATCGAGTTTTATTTTTTAAATTAATGTTCGTTAATATTCAATGGCTGATGCAGATCTACTACAAAAATTGAGAGTTTATAGTGAACTATGAAAGGTTAGGTAGAATTGCGGGTATTTGTCTTGCCTTCATCAATGGATTTTTTGCTTTTACGGCCTACATTGAATGAATACAATAAGTCATGTAGATTAATCTCAATTTAAAATTGGATTTATTATTTGGTAATGCATAAAATGGACTTACGAACTGTCCCAAAGTTGACAGACATTGAAGGTCGCTTTTGCCTATCTTTTTCTCTCGGAGGAGCAGAGTTAAGTTGCCCTTTTTCCTCTAATAAATTAGCCTGTCTCTATTTTTTGAAAAAACAAGATAAGATTTAATATTTACATTTTGAAAATGTATAATAATAAAAAGCGACAGTGTTTTTTACCGCAAGGGCAATAGTCTGATCTGGAGGAATGCTTGGCCGTCGTAGTTTTTTAGATGCCCGTAAGCATTGAGCTAGCTCATCCTGGTCATCTTCGTCAGGACCTCGATCCTCAGCCAGTATTACCAACACTCGATTTAAAGTTTTCGGATTCTCCTTCATTTTAAAAACAGAGCATGTCTTTGGAATGACACATGGAGCAATGTAGAGTTCCCCAGTTTGCGTATCTTCCACCCAACCTTCAATAACAACTACGTCATGAACGTAGTTAGGGATCCTAATCACTTCAAACTCTGCTCCAATTGGGCAACATGAGCGTTCCAAAAGAGCATCAAGTTTTTCTTTGGCCAAATTCTGCATTAAAAACAGTTAAAATAAATGAAGTGTATTATTTAAATATGTCTGAGGAAAAGCTTTGCAATTATTTTTAAACCTGATATCCGGGCTGAGTGGCCAAGTACTGACTGCATCGTCGCAAACCACTTGCCCGCCAAAGCCGTTCCTCCAGCGAGTTGTACTTATCGGTGAAGGACATTAGAGCCTTTCTCATAGCAGTCAAGGAAATATGATAAGCTGTAACTCCTTCCGTTTCACAAATCACTGATGCTGCGCGGTGACGACCAGTTAAACAAGCTGACTCTCCAATAACTGTCCCACTCGAAAAGAAATCTTCAGTTTGTTTATCGAAATCAAAATCTTTAAAAACCTCCATTGCAGGGATAGCACCATAAGTTTCTCTTAAAACTTTGATTTCCATGTCAGGCTCGTAGCGGAGTTTTACCATACCAGAAATTATAACATAAATCCCGTGTGGTGGATCTCCAATGCCTACGATAACATCGCTAACTTCATACTGAAGAAGTGTAGCATTTTCCTATATGCAGATTTTTAAATTATGATAATTAATAAAAATAATATTAATAAAAATATGATTAATTTTGTATACTTGTGTAAATACAGAACATAACAGAAACTAACAAAAATAAAGTCACGCAGTTCACTATGTCCATAAAGCCAGATGAGATTCTCCAAGAGTGCTTCAGGAGATGGTGGTGTAATATAATTAGGAAGACTCCAAAGGTGTTTCATTCTTTCCTCCAGTACAATAGTTAGCAAATCATTTTCTTTCTCATCCAAAAGACCTTTTATTATCGCAAATTAAATATTCATTAGCTTGCCGAAAAGTAAATTTTATTTTAAAAATTAAACAGTCGCATATTGCCCCACCATCTGTTCTAAGCTCAACCAACATTCCTTTCATTTGATTAAGAACACTTCGAGAGGCGTGACGGGTTTTTATGGCGATTGCAATTCCTGGATGATCTTTTTGCAAAACTCCTAAAATAATCAACAATCAGAATGGCATTTAGTTATATGCTTAGGTACATTTATTTCAATAAAAGTGTATTGCATCTCTACTAAAGAGTACTACTATACCCATTTCTCTCACAGCATCCATTCTTTCTCTCTCGATACTATTTCGGATTTTAGTAAATACTTTTTTATTATCAATCATTTGAGGAAGGAATTTGAGCACATCATCACATCCAACAATAAAACCGAGTGCAACATCATAGCCAAGAAATAACTGAGTGTTAATTTTTCCATTTACGAAATTCATAGCCATTGGGAAAAGTGGCTGTGATACATGAAAAACAAATTTTAATTTAATGGGTTTGGAGAGCAATTATTTTAATACAACTCTTTCTTACCCGAATCAATTTCAAAAAGCGGCAGCATCTTGCAATTTTTATAATCTTGGAAATGTTCCTCATTGCAACTCCATTCTTTCCACACATGCTCATCAAACTTAGAACGAGATTTACCCATGACAAGACAGTTGCCTAAAGTTTTTAAAATTTATGAATATGCAACAAGTAAGATAAATGGGGATATATTATGTAAAATCTTACAAACGCATCAAGCCAGTTCCACCTAGATGACCAGTAATTTGACATCCCAAATCCAATTAACTAATCAACAAACCATTCTGTTATTAAAGTTTTCAATGTGATTCATAACCAAAATAATTTCAAAAGAACCTTTGTAACGATCTCAAGTGTGTAAATTCCCGTGAAAACAAAGTTGATGTAAGTAAAAGCTTGTTTCGTAGTCCTGCATCCAACCCACTTCTCCGCATTGGGAATAATGACTTTCAACAAACAATTGAGAAACGGCTGGGAGAACATGAATAAGCACTACCGCAGTCATGAGATATTCAAACCACTTTTTGGTCACTATATACCAACAATAAACCCTCCATTTTTCAGCTGGTTTAGGAGTTTGCCTTAAACTATCTCTTGGATCTCCTTCCCCAAGCTGTTTCACCAATTTTTCCCGGATCCAAGGGAAAATTCCTCGAATTTGCCAATATTTCTTTAAATCTTTTGCGTGAATCATATACATAGGTCGATCAGAACAAGTGTCTGCCACCCCAGCCAAAGTTTGAACGGCTTCTTCTGTAAGGACTCCTCTTTCAAAGTGAGCCCAATAAGATATCTTCATCGCTTTGATTATTCTGAGTCGAGCTTCTTCCGTCATGTTTCTCAATTCTTCGTTAGTTGGCTGATTTGCAACGAAAGTATGACATTCTGGACATTCATTCATTATATGTTCTGGGCCCAAGGAAAGGATCGAACTTTGGTTGTTCTTTTTCCCTGATTTTACTTGTTTCTGCAATTACATTTTTTAGCAATTTGTAAATAACATTTGATAATAATTCTAGTAATTAGTAAAGATATCATGCTATTACATTTCTATAAGGATCTTCAATTTTAGTATTTTCAGCAACAAAGGTCCAGTTAGCATCTGCCAGAAACCGATCGTGCCTAAGCATTAGTAAAGCTCGCTAAAGAAAGATATCATGCTATTACATTTCTATAAGGATCTTCAATTTTAGTATTTTCAGCAACAAAGGTCCAGTTAGCATCTGCCAGAAACCGATCGTGCCTAAGCATTAGTAAAGCTCGCTTCTGCGTAACATGAATAGCCTTTACTGCATTCTTCATTTCCTCCATCCTTCCTTGGGAAATTTCTGTAAGCTTTAGTAATTGGAGAAGTTTCTTTGATGTCGTTCCGTTTATGATAAGTGTCATGAATACTATTCCAGCCGTTTGGATTAGAATCTGAAATGAAAAATTAGCATCAGTTTTTTAATAAAGTTCTTTGTCTTTTCAAACTGGACGCCTGTCAAAGTTCAAGTTCACCTTTGATCCAAACTGATTTGTGCAAAATTGCTTCTCTTCGTAAACTTGCAGAGATAAGCAAATCCCAACCGCTCCTCGAAGACCTCCCCACATCATTACAATCATGTTCTGCCAAGTCATTCCGTAACCAATTCGAGTAAGAATTGGGCTCAATATCAAAAGCATGAAGAATCTAAAAACAAAATAAATTCTTATCCAACTTTTCCCTCTGTTTTTATACATTTTGTAAAGCTTATTCAAGCCACATATACCTTATCAGGTTCAAAGCACAAAATAATAAAATCAAATAGTACAAGTCGTCAACAGCCATTCCCCTTGTTCCCCTTTCCGTAATAATTACACCAGTGATAAAGAATAGTACGGTATTAGCTAAATGCCCCAACATTTCCCAAAATTCATGTACTTCCTTTTCCGTATCTGGACTGATGCAAGTCTTCTCAGAGCTCATAGTTAGCCCAAGAAGGACAACAGCCATGACACCAGAAACTCTAAGTACAGCTTCTCCGATATAGTAGGTCATGTAAGCTGCTACAAGAGTTATCGTAATTTCCACAACTGCATCATTAAAAACTCTGGATAATGCACTGATTGCCAATTTCGCCATAAACCAGCCGAACAGTGGCCCACCGACAGCAATCCTCATAAAGTCTTTGAAAACATGATGAACCATAGCTCCAATCGAAATGTGGCTTTCTGATTCGTCCTTAAGTAGATTTCCAACGACTTCATAAAGGAGAATGGCAACTCCATCATTTAGCAGAGATTCCCCATCAATTAAAATGCTGAGCGTTTCAGAGACTCCGCATTCCTTTAGAATTGCAACAACAGCAACAGGGTCTGTTCAATAATCAATCAGCATTTTTAGCTTCTCATAATTGGTTTACGTTATACATTTTTTTTAAATTATGAAAACGGAAAGATATCGTATTATAGTATCCTACCCGTTGCAGATATAATGCATCCAAAAAAGATACAGTTTAGTAACGGCCAACCGTAGGCAGGGAAAAAGGTGTAGCAAACAAACCCAGTCATAAACGTGCAGAATAGCATTCCAGGTGCTGCTAACAAGAGAACTTGCCCAGACGCCTTTACAAACATATGTCCCGACATGGCAAATGAGCTTTCAAAGAGGAGAACCGGAAGGAAAGTGAACAGATAAATCTGGGCATTGAGTCTTGCAAACGCTGTGTACGTGTACATTTCATAACAGTGGTATTTAGAAGCCAGCCCAACGCACATTCCGGAAGCCATAATTACCACCGTGTAAGGAAGGGTCAGTTGAAGGTATTTAAGAATACTCCGCACCAAAGCTCCATACAAGATAACAGCAAATACCATGAAAAGGATGTGAAGATCGTGGTCGTGAAATTCCCTTTCGTCAATCTTTTTGCAGTCATCTACAACAACGTGATATTATTGCTTAAAGACTCTCAATCGATATGAAACCAATTTGCTTAAAAGTTTAGTTTAGTCTACCTAGATTAAATTCTTCAGGTGTGTTCCGACTAAGGGATTGAAAATGACAAAAATCTTCAAATTCCTTTCTATCATCGGCTTCATATTCCAAATTTGGATTCGGATCTGGATCAAGAAGCGAAACTTTTTCTGAAGCCGTAACGAAATTGGTGTTTATGACTAACACAAGGAGTGGTAGAAACACTACCAAATTAAGCGACAACAGCGCGTTGCGCCATATTTGGAAAACATTTATGAGTTTCATGCTTCCCGATTGCTTAATAAATGTGCATGACGGATACATACGGGTCAACCAATTTTTCTCAAGTCTCCTCTCCTTCTGTTTCTAGAAATTAATTTGAACTAGTAAACAACTCCAAATCTCTTATTTCCGTTTTTGTTTTGTGAATTTTAATTGTTTCCTTAGCATGTGCGGATGATTATAAAAGCTTATGCATTTGTTGTTAAAAATAGATTAAACTAACGTATTATGTGAGTTATCTATTTTCAAAAAAGTACCAAAGTCACTTTGTTCCTGGGAAAATCGGTTCCTTTTTTATTCGTTTCAATATTTTAAATGATTCTTAAATTACCTACTCAAAAACAAAACATTGAGTCGGTTTGGATAACGAGTTTTTATTTCTTTATCTACTTAAACAATAATCAGTATTTTTTGACATCAAAAACACTACAAGAAAAAAAGATATACAATCACCTTTTTTACGATAGCTGTAGTAGTATGTGTACCTTGATTAAATAACTATCTTCTATCATTATTTCAGTTAATTTTATTGGAACTTTAACAATATTTCCTCTGTTGAAATATGTTTTTCTTCAAAATTAACTTAGATTTAAAGACAGAGAAAGAGAGTTTAGTTCTAGCAGTTCTGAATATTATTATGTTTTAGCAACAACTTACGTGTTTGCGTCAGTTGAAAAATATTGATTTTTTGTTATTTTAAGCACAATTTAAAAGTATTATTGATTCATATTCAGTTTTCCAAGGAAGGATAAGGAAATTTTATTATAGTTTTGTTTATCAATCAGATCTTATTGCTCCTTAAATTATCAACATGAATTTTTGCCAAATTTGTTTTACACCAGAATATATTTTTAGTATTAAATTTATTTTTGGTAAGATTATTTACTCCTCGTTATAAAACAGGCATTTGATTTTAATTATTATTTAATATTGATAAAGATGGAATCGCTTTCTTTTATTCATTATTATTTTTATATAGTATTGTATAACATTACCCTTAGTAAGAAAGAAGTTGAGAATAGTTAATTGTTAATGTTACTTACTGTACATAGATTCGTCATTCACAGATAGAAATGATTCTTTGGAGCATTTTTCAACTACAATATAATGATACCGCACACATATTTTTAAAACAAATCATTTTGGGAGACTACGTATAACTACTACACAAACACGACTACTACAATAACTACAATTAATATTTAACTTCATTTAAGGACAATCAGTCTGGACTAGAACTAGGCTGTCATTGAAATGTTCGTAGTAGCTGGATCTGGATAATCAACACCGCACCACCACACTGCTTCTCATTTTACACGAACAACAATCAAGAAAACAAACACGTAACATTAACAATTTAATTATATCGATGCACACATAGTTTACAACGTTTCCAATGCAGTGTTTTGTTCCTTTTTTTTAGCTAGGTATAAATGAAAGTAGACCTGCTTCCATCTTTCAAAAAAATACTAAATAAAAGCTTACAATTTCTTTGGAAAATTAGGTTGACAGCAAAATATATAAAAGGTCTTATATAATAATTAAATACATAATATGACAAATAATTGTAATACTAGATTTTTTTATATTTTTAATACAACTTAGTTAAGTAACACGTTTTTATATTATGCCAACATCATCATTTTTGTGACGAAGTTTGAATGCCTAGCCTTTATTATTATTGAAATGCGTTGAGGAGGTAGACATGACGCATTTATTTTTAAAATTGATATACAGAATTCAATATTATTTACGATAATGAGTCTCAGTACTTGAGCTTCCCTGCACGACGTCCACATTCACCTCTTGTGAGTGATGGACTTGTACCTCTACGGGAACAAAACTATTTTAAACTAAATTAAATTATTCTATAACTTTATCATATTGTGTAGCTGTTTTGTATATAGAACATAATGAACTAAACTCTAACATCACATCTATCAATTCTACGTCACGATTTATTAATCAAGCAAAAAGCGTACTCCAATTGTCTCCACTCCTCCAAATTAACTGTTTTGACCGCCATGCGCTAATTTTGATAAGAATAATAAGGTACTACATTAAAGGCCGGAGAAATTTTCTGTACAATTTTTGATGTCCCTTGAATAGATTGTAGAATTGAAATGACAAGGAAGAAACAGCGGAGCTAACTGTGACGTTGAGAATACTTTTATGACCTAATATAAAAAGTACACGAAGGTGTCTGACCTTGTGATTGTAGCACTCATTCAGTAGTATTTCTAATTATGTATTTGTAAAAATGTATTTTTTTCTGCTCAGCAGACAAAATTGTAGGTTTTTGTTTACTATAAAAATTGACTCTTCAATCACTCACTAGCATAACAGTTTCTCTTCTTTCGCACATTTTACTTTTGCATTTTATTTTTGTCTTCACAGCTCCGTACTTTTAGTACTTACTCCACTACATGGATTAGAATTACACTTTATACTGCCAATACATGCGATGACGCAGTAACAGTAGTAATTTATGGCTAATATTTTAATTAGATATTTTAACACTATATAAAAATGTTACTCTATTTAATTTATATAGGTAATTCATTTTGTGTGAAAAATTCTATGACCTTAATAAACAAAGATAGGTGCAATTGAATTATGCATGTATAATCAAAACTTTCCCTATTGATTAATTCATAATATTTTTAATATTAATACATTATAATAATAGCTTATTAAAATGTGGAACCTGGTGATAAGAATTACTTGCTCATTGCAAGTATGAGTGATGTGCCTTTTTGTCTAAAAGGACAGGATTATATCCGTGAAATATTTTTAAAAAAGATAATAATTATAGTGTGCCTATTAATTCAATTTTGAGTACATATCTTCTAATTGTGGTTTAAAGTAAGCTTTCAATTGTGGTCGTTTTGTTTTCATTGTGGGAGTTAACAGTCCATTTTGTACAGAGAAAGGATCTGGATGAAGATAAATATCTTTCACCTATTATAAAACAAATATTTAAATATTGATTAGTCATATTATACCATGCGCATGCTAGCTTGTATTATGCATACAATAGTAACCAAATTTTACCTGCTCAAATGACTTCAATCCAGCTTCTTTGCCGAGCTGAATAATATGTTGAAGTATCACTGTTTTCACTCTATCATCGGCACAAAGCACTGAAAG
>JAANSO010003911.1:0-10739 GCA_036507315.1 Lepidocyrtus fimetarius | reverse complement strand
ATGAACAGGTTGGATTCGACCTATTGCTGCAACGTTAACTACCTCCTATGTTAACTACCTCGTACCCTATGTTAACTACCACACTATGTTAACTACTACACTACGTTAACTACCTCACTATGTTAACTACCAGAGTACACATTAACTACCTGGATATGTTAACTACCTGGATATGTTAACTACCTGTACACGTAAACTACCAACATATGTTAATTATGGTTTTTTAGTGACCTTCTTTTACTTTTACAAACATTTTATTGACCGAATGCAAAAAAAAGTTCACTTACCAAACAAAGCAGAAGCTAAATAAAATAATAACAAAGCTGACAATATAATACTTATTCGACCTAGTTATTTAAATATAATGGTCGTCAAAAGTTACTTTGCATTGTACAAAGAGTGAGGATTTACGATAAACATTTCTTAATCGGTAGCAAACATCTTTTTGTTGAAACATATGTTAGTAGTTAACGTGTATAGGTAGTTAACGTGTACAGGTAGTTAACATACCAAGGTAGTTAACGTGTACTCTGGTAGTTAACATACTGAGGTAGTTAACGTAGTGTAGTAGTTAACATAGTGTTGTAGTTAACATAGGGTACGAGGTAGTTAACATAGGAGGTAGTTAACGTTGCAGCAATAGGTCGAATCCAACCCATGAACAAAAACGTTATGAAAACGTTTCTACTTTAGAGAGATGAAGAGCCTATAAAAAGGAAGGAACTGGGGGTTTTGAATCATTTTGAGAGAAACTGGCGAAGAGAGAGGAAGTCAATTGGACTTGCACTTTTATTTCCACTGCCAATAAGCCAAGCCAACAATACTTAATTTCTTTGAAAACCATTCTTCAAAAAATCTTTTCAAGCAATTTGGCCGCAACAAAACCGAGGAAAGCTTCAAAATGGGTGGTAATTTTTGCAATTGTTTTTAATATTGTAATAAAAGTTGTAATTCTAACATAAAAATAAATTCAGTGTTTAATTTTAAACATTTGTTTGCTTTCAGGAACGCTCGCAAAGGCTGAGGGAGGTGCGGAGAAAGCCAAACCAGGAGAAGTTCCACAGTACATCCTCTTTCTTCCGATTCCTCCATCCGTAATAGAACACTCATGTACCTTCTATCGTTGAAGCAACTCAAAGATTGAAACCGGAAGCACTCCCGAGCCAGAACCTGAGCAAAATGTGAAAGAGGAAGAAGCAGAAAACGACCTTGAAGCAAATTCCGCACCGATACTGGAGGAATCCGTGGAAATAATTCAAGAACCTCAAATAAATGGAGTTTCAGCTAAATTACAATATTACAGGTCGGATTGGGACGGGTATAGGCAACGTTGGTGTATTAGGTATCTAATACACTAATTATGCTTAAATAAACTTCGACAATGTCTGAGCATTAATATTTTTTCAATCAAACAAAAACTAACTTCTATTTATTATTACAATGCAGGGTTATAAGAGAGAAGGGGTTGAGCGGATTATTCTCGTTTGAGAAATTTATCAGCTGATTTCTGCGTTACGTGGGCTGATTTCTCTGTTTACAATGCGATTGAATGAGTGAATTGCAACGAGCTTGCAATCTGCGCTGATGTCTGCTTTGCAATTTCCCATAAGCAGAACACGGCAGAGAAATCCGACTACGTCATATTCTTGCATGCGTTTATTGCATCAAAACCAAACTCTGTAGAAGTAAATCCGCTGCAGCTTGCTTCCACACCATCCACCTTTTAGACACGGCTGGAAAAAAGGCGTAGTCTTCTTAAAAGGCGAATTAGTTAAATGTTTTGTGATGGTGAACAATTAAAAATGGATTTAACACTTGCATTTAACAACTGAGCTGGTAGGAGAAGAAGGGGTTTAGGAAGAGAGACGAGTGGAGGATTTATTTGGAATTTTACAAAATTAAAACTGAAAAATAAAAGGTGTCCTAGGTCAAAATAGGTTCTTTTAAAAAACGGCTTCAAGATGAATAAAAGGACACAAAGTTTATTATTTTGTGTGATTGTGAGCTTCATCTGGACAGTGGAAGGAGCCACACAAGAAGTTGTTCCAATTAATGGTGATAATGAGTTGTTTATGGTGTTCCGTGAAGTTGTTCTAACCGTATTTCATCATGCGGATAGGTAAGAAATCGTTAGATTTTAAAATTTTAAAGAATTTTCTATTATATAAAGGGAGATTGGCAGGAAGGAGTGGTCAAGGTTTTGGAAGAGTCCAAAACATCAACAGGTTTAATGTTTTGTGGGTTATCTTTTGCAGTAACTCGGTTAAGTTTGTTAACGCCACTTCCAAGAGCGCCATTAATGGATCGGAGGTCACAATACTTACATTAGAATTCCCACCCACTCAGGGATCAGTCAAGATTTCAAAATTCGACCTCACGTAAGCCTAAAACAAATGTTGAGTTGCTTTATTCGCATTAAATGACTGTTATGAAACGTTTCTCATTTTGGTTTTGCAGGTTGACATTCAAAAAGGGTAAATTGGGATATTGGGCAATGACCAACCAAACTGTGGTACTGGAAGGATCAGACTCAGCCAAGTTCACTTTCCCAGTCACTCAACTCAGTACTGCAATTGATATTAGTGTTCCAGTGGACATGTCTTTTCATTGCACTCGGTTTGGCAGCTTGTACCCAACAGACAAAAAAGAGGATCTGAAGCAAAATCACACATTCACAATTGATATCAAAGGATTCCAGGTAAATATAATTCAAATAACCTGTAATAACGTACATATATTATATTATTGGTTGGGTTTGATATAAACTTATTGCGAAATCATTTTAGATGCAAGTATTCACTACAAAACCGCAAAACAATCGATTTTTGGACGCCTATGAATGTGTTGGATTCTTCACCCCTGGTATTTGGAGTGGCATCGTTATTACGCTCATACTCTTATCGATTCTAACGTGGGGAATGAAAATGATCATGGATGTGAAGACAATGGATAGATTTGATGATCCTAAAGGAAAACCTGTATCGTTTGGTAGTGGTGAATAGTGAAGACGGTGTAGGTTTGTTGTATTTAGATTATGATAAGCGCAATTTGCGGCATTTATATTCTGTTGTAAAAGTATGAACACTGAACAAAATCAATACTTCAAAACCAACCTTGTAATTATATTGTAGTCGTCTAGTCGTTGAGTTAATTTCTACAAAAATTGTGACTATCCACTGAAATCTTAAATCGTGCGCGAGAAAGCTGAAATAGTAAAAACTTTAATCCTGCAATGAAGTATTTATAGTACACAGAAAGTAAAGTTTCAATATTATATTATTCCGATTGTACTACCATTACTTATTTTTCATGTGTTAGCAGACTGATTGTACAATATCATAATATGAGTTTAAATTTATTATAATTGAAGTTTAAAAATGAGTTTTCGATCTTGAAAATATAATAAAGAATATATATTTGAACTTTAAAAAAATTTATAATATAATACATGAGTTTCTCGACGACTAACGACCATAACCACGGTTTTTGCACCGTTATTAGGGATTTCGCAAAAAAATTGGCGTCCGATTCTCGGACCTCATACCACCCGTGTCGGGATTTTTCGCTACAACTTTCTGCACCACCGAAAAATTATTGGTATATATTGGCTATATTAAAGTGAAGGCATATTTACTAGATCGCGGGGGTAAGGGTCGGGAAATAAAAGCACAGGAGCTATTAACTTACCAATTTGTCCAGTTTCACTGTTATCAATTTAAAAGTCGATACATTTCAGTTATGATTCATTTACTATAAATCCACTATGATTTTCTTTGAAAATTAATAAAGTCAACAATGAATTATTTTATATGCAATTTTTTTAACTGATTCATAAACTCAAGCATAAATGAGCAGATATTTTTTAAAGATCCAGAATAAATGAAGTCTATGAAACTACAAGATAATTTCTAAAATATTTTGCATCTATTAAATCATCGTTTTATGTACAATCCGCAACGTCATTTAAAATTTTAATTATCCCAGAAAAGTCCTAAAAAATAACACTTGCATGAATTCAGTATTGCATAACGGTTCAATGACATCAATACCATGTACCGTTCTTTGGAGTAAATTTGATCCGGAGACAAAGAAAAGGGTGAAGGGAGGGATTTCTGCAAAAATTTAAATTTGCTCTGTCCATTCCCAAATGCTGCACTGCAAAACACAGAGCAGCTGCATAGAAAGAGCATGGGCCACAGTTGACTCGCTCGTGTGCGTGGTTCTTTTGTTACCTCATCATTATTGCATCACCGCATGCAAAACATTGCCAATCCATCTCTTTAATCAAATTTATCCTCCTTCCCATCCATTCCCATCATCATTTTCCTCTTTTTTGCCAATCACTTTACATTGGTGGGGCAGCCGCCGCATTCACCACTTTTTCAGTGCCCTTTTCTTCAGTTGTGCGGTGAAGGTGGTGAGAGAAGGAGGCGCTGGGTCTTCTTCCTGAAAATTAATTCTCTTCCAACTTTTTTTGCAGTTTCCTTCCGAAACTGCTAATTTTTATTATTCATTTATTATTCATTCCAATAGTTAAAAAACCGTAGTTAATTAATAGTACTAAATTAATCATCTGATTTCCTCGTTTTTTCAGTTTGGAAAGGCGAGGAATGTGATGAGTAGTCTTGTAAAGATTTTTCTGGGTAGACATAACGTTAGAAATCAATCATTCGCAAGGAAATTAAATTATTTTTCATCTTCAATTGCCTTAGTAACAAAGGGGAATCGAACATTCTGTAATTGTGTACCTGCTCTGCCTTATCAAAATAGTTATCTTCACTATCTGAAGAGGTTGAATAGCGCAAGTCATTTAGTGACTGCAAACAACGTTCAAGGACTATTCAAGCGTGACTTTGCAAACTTTCACACCAGCTCAATCGATTTCTCGCATTTTCTATCTTCAGCTGTTGCTGGTTCAATAGAGAGGAAAAGCGTTGTTAAGGAAAGGGGGTCAGGTGTTGAGGGCCCTCACCGGCGATTCAAAAGCGACATGCCACCTTTGGGGAACATGGAGGCCATTAAGGCCAAAATCGATGCGTTGATTAAAGACAACAAAGTGATGATCTTCAGTAAATCATGGTGCCCATTTTGCGCCAAGGTAAGTATTTGCTTAGCTTTTAATTATTTGTTGTTAATGCTAATGTAATCAGCTGAGTAATTTCTTTTGTTTTTAGGTTAAGACTCTCTTTGGGGACCTGAAGACAGATTTCCATTCGGTGGAACTAGACTTGATGGAGCCAGGTATTTTAAAATAAATATAAAAGCCATGTTTTATTCATATAAAGGAAATACTGAGAGATTATAAATCATTTACCGTTTAGATGAAGGTGCTCAATGGCAAGAAGCACTGAGTGCAAAGACTGGACAGAAAACTGTCCCTAATGTGTTTGTCAAGGGTAAACATATTGGCGGATGTGATGACACTTTTAAAGCCTATCGAGATAACACACTTAAGGCTTTGCTTCAGGATGATAAGGTGGGTGATACTGGAGCCACTATTGAAGTGGTTGAGGGGCACAAGTACACGTATGACTTGATTGTTGTTGGAGGCGGATCTGGAGGATTAGCTGCAGCAAAGGTATATTAAGTCAATACAAGAAAACAAGTTGTATTAACGATTTAACAAATCATCCATATAAAATTATGTTTCAAAATTATAGGCTGCTGCAAAGATGGGAATGAAAGTCGCCCTTTGTGATTTTGTTCAGCCAACTCCAATTGGAACAGCTTGGGGTTTGGGAGGAACTTGTGTTAATGTAGGATGCATTCCCAAAAAACTGATGCACCAAGCAGCCCTTCTGGGCCAATCAATGGGTGATGCTCCGTCATATGGCTGGAATCTGCAAGGGTCTCGTAAGTTTTTTGCAAATCAATTACTCATTACTTCTTTCTAGTAACTATTTAGTTTTATACGTGGTATGCAAATAAGGCTAAAAACATTAATTATGCTCTCTACAGCAACCCATGACTGGAATTCGTTGGTCGAAAATGTACAAATGTATATCAAATCGTTGAATTGGGGCTATCGTGTTGCGCTGAAAGATGCTGGCGTTACCTATTTGAATGAATACGCCCAATTCGTTGATCAGCATACTGTTGAGGTATATATATAATACTGACTACTTATTTGGTTTTACTATAGCAAATTGTTTTTAATTATGATTATTAATGGTAAATATATTTCCTTCCTAAATAACAGACTGTCAATAAGAAGGGTAAAAAGCAGATACTTACTGCTAACAATTTTCTTGTAGCAGTTGGTGGCCGTCCACGCTACCCTGATATACCTGGTGCACTGGAACTTGGTGTTACTTCTGATGACATCTTTCAGCTTCCGTACAATCCCGGAAAGGTGCTATGCATTGGTGCCTCGTACATCGCTTTGGAGTGTGCTGGTTTCTTAGCTGGTCTTGGATTAGAAACTTCTGTCATGGTGTGTTTGCTTAGTTATTAATCATGGTTATATGTACTTTATTGCTTCTAGTTATATTACATTATTAAAAATATTTCATTTTATTTTTACAGGTTCGCTCAATTTTGCTTCGTGGATTTGATCAACAAGTTGCTGACATGATTGGAGATCACATGGAAGAACATGGAGTCAAGTTTTATCGTGGCTGGATTCCAACTGAAATTGTGAAAATTGAAGAAGGAACTCCTCCAAAGTTGCTGGTCAAAGCAAAAGAGACTAATGGAAGTGAGACATTGGAAGTAGAAGTTAACACTGTGTTGTTGGCAATTGGACGTGATCCTTGCACTCAAACTTTAAATCTTCAGAGTGCTAAAGTTGAAGTATCAAAGTAGGTTGCTGTATAAATTATGTTTAGAATAATAATATGGTTTCAGCAAGTATTAGGTATTAGCTTATAATATGTATTGAATGTTTTACTTTGCAGGTCTGGTAAAATTATTACCAACGAGGCTGATCAAACATCATCTCATAACATTTTTGCTATCGGTGATGTTGCTGAAGGTCGACCAGAATTGACTCCAGTAGCTATTCATGCTGGAAATCTTTTGGCTCGGGTAAGACTTGACAACCACTTCCTAAATGTTTCTGCTCCAATCTGCTGATTGATTACAATAACATTCTGGGTGTTTACATTATGACTCTTTTTCATCCTTTCACAGCGTCTTGCGGAGGGATCAACTGTGTTGACAGACTATGATAAAGTACCTACAACCGTGTTCACTCCTTTGGAGTATGGCTGCGTTGGACTATCTGAAGAGGATGCGGTGAAGCGTTATGGAGCTGATGATGTTGAAGTGTATCATACCAATTTCCAACCATTAGAATCTACTCTTCCGAAGCGGGATGAAAACAAGTCTTATTGTAAACTTGTCTGTGTTAAATCACAAAATGTAATTAAAGTAGCCCGAAAGAATTGTTGTAATTTTGATCCAATACTTGATATGCTTTACGATTCATTCAAATCATGTTTTATTGTTTAATTATTAGGAACGTGTCGTGGGATTTCACTATGTGGGACCAAATGCAGGCGAGGTTACTCAAGGATTTGCATTGGGCGTGAAAATGGGTGCCACAAAGGCAGACTTCGATTCAACCATTGGAATCCATCCTACTACTGCCGAGGTAAAACATTACATTTTTATAACAATGGCTGCTGATTATAATGTGTCTCTGTATTTCTTCAACTAATGTATTGTACGTTTATAAATATTTTTACAGACTTTCACTACTTTGAACATTACAAAGTCTTCCGGTGCAAGCGCTTTGAAGACAGGCTGCTGAGGTTAGTGTGTGTGCAGATTGTACTAAATCTTTAGTACTTCTGCACCTTCATACTTACTTCTTACTTCGAAATTTCTACACTTAACACTTCATTTCGTGACTTGCGAAATCTATTTCGTTTATGACGGTGCTACTAAAAACCCTATTACAGGGAGTGTGGCGTCTGATAATTATGTTATGAAAAAAGTTGAGAGTGTAGTTGTCTTTTCAAGCAAGCGTAAATTCAGTAACTGATTCTTGTATTTTCCTTCTGCAAAATTCAAAATTCTTTACATCTTCAAAGAAGAGAAACAACCATGTCATTATTTTAATTTACTTATTATTTTTTCCAAATATTACTTATTATTACTTCTTATTGTGATGAAAAATCACGTACCTATTCAAAATTTCTTCGGTGACAGATATAGTCATTGTACAATTTAAGATCTTTGTACACATTGTATGATAAGTCATACTTTCCTGTCATATCAATTTTCGATAAACAATGAAAAATGTTGCATTTATACAAATATATTATATTAATGGCGAATGTTGTCATTTTAATAAAGTTTGGAAAAATACTAAGGACTGTTATTATTATGGAACAAAAAATATTCCTTGATTTCCCTACAAATGCATACAAAATATTACAAAAATACATATCAAAAATGAATATTGATGTTTTATGTCTACTGGAGAAGTTATTTCTGCATAAACCGACTGTCAGCGTTTTAAGCTATGTAAACAAAAAGTAGGTTTATTGAAATTATAAAAATGTAAGGATGGCACGCAATCATCGTTAAAGTTATTTCCTTTCGTTTAGCGTAAGCGTAATATTTGTACGTTTTTTAATGCAAAGTCTCATATTTATACCGAAGCAACTCTTTGCAAGTCTGTTTAGAAAAAATAGGCCAGACTATACTATATGAAACGATACTGTTGTCTTTATTCCTGGTTTTGCTACTAGATATTATTAATTTTCTCTTTCTCGCTTCGTTACAAAACAATGAGCACGAGTAATAAATAAGGAAACAGATATCGATTGACAGGGAAGAGACATTACATATAAGGTAATATGGTGTATGAAATTGTCAAAAGTTTATCCATAGTATTGTTATCATAATTGATTTTTCCTACTTTTAAAACAAGGCCAATTCACCCGATAAATTTTAATTCGCTTGAATAACCAAAAGTGGATCGATATCGCTTCGTTTCATTGCCATGGCATATATTGACACAATTCGTTCAAAATTGTGAAGGTCTATTTACAGTTGGAATAAAGTAAAAATGTTATAAAGTTTCAAAATCACTGGCTTCGATTAAATTAGGTAGACTTGAAAAGCTGCATAAAGGAAAGTGCACGGGAAGGCTTGTACAGGACAAAGTGGCACTAGGCAAAGTCTGCAAAAAGCAAGCAAAAAAGAATGCGAGGAAAAGCGAGGTGTGTGGAGGAAGGGTTGCACAGGACAAAGTGGCACTAGACAAAGTTTAACGTATGTAGTGCGAATGTAAGGGTCAGGGAAAACACAAATGATTTAGCTTTTCACAAAGATTGCGAAGTGCCACTTTGTTCTGGGTAGAAAGGTTTTAGGTCAAAATATCATGTCACGCATATATTCATACCCCTAGCTCAGTGTCCGTTTTATCAGTTTCACGGAAATCATTGGATACCTTTATACTGTGAATATTTTTTTCATATGCACATTTTTATCTTTTAAGCCTTTTATCACATGACCACTTTAAAAGTTTCATTTTTGATCAGTTTCGTTTTAAAGAATTAGACCAAGTCATATTTTTAAAAATGCATCTTGGAATCTCCGTCAATAGTATTTTGGCATTGCTAGAAGTGACTATCCTATATGAAAGTTCAAACTGCCTTCGCCAAACAATTAAGAAAATTTTAACTTATTCTTACTGCTATACAAAAAAAAGTCTTCTTCATGAGGTTTATGGTTATTAATTCAAGTAGAATCAAAGAAAAGAAACTATACATCTGTGGGTGCAGTTATAGAAAGAGGTTTTGCATTCTCATTCTTTTGAGTTCATTCCCTATTGAGACTCCTGCAAGGGAAATATTCCAATACTTTGATAATTCTGCTGCATTATTATTGGAGTACGATTTACAATTGATTTATGAATTTGTTATGCAAGATTATTAGCTAGTGTACCTACCACAACAACAAATTCAAACTACAGAAAGAAGAGAGTGAAACTTCTGCGTTCTTCTGAATTGAAAGAATTTTAATGAGACTATTCGTATACAACTAAACGGTATAATGATTCCAAATTTGTAATATTTGTAAATTATTTTGGAAACTGCTTAATGTGTTCAATGATTTGTTTTTCATATGATAAAGTATGTTGCATGAAAAACTTGGCTTATGATTAAGTATGATTACTGATAAAAGTGGTCAACTGAAAAGCGGTTCACTGATATCAAAAAACTGATAAAATGGTACAAGTATAAACTGACTTTCGACATTTTAACCGTACACCGGGTAGAAATAATATAAGACATAAATCATTCGCAAGGAAATTAAGTTGTTTTTCATCTCCAATTGAAACCCTTTTATTGTTGGAATTTTAATGTTTGTAAATATTATTATGTTTTCATGTCTATAGCATCATACTCTTGTATATTATTCGACCGTTGACTCATAGGGTTTCCAAAATAACGATTTCCACAGGAACGTTTGTTAGGGGCCGTCCATAAAAAACGTAACGCAAAAATAGCGTTTTTCAGCATACCTACCTACCCTTGTCACACATGTGTCACGCTTGAGGCGAGGTACATACCCCCCACTGTCACGTCACGTACCTTATATACATATAATAAGTACCCATATTTTTCTAATCCAAGCAATAGCTTAATATACATATTAATCATTTACGTTTTATGTATACTTTGTGTGGTATTGTTTTTTAAAAAACTTTAGCTCACGTTATACGTTGACCAAGGTATCCCCAACCTATCCCCTCCCCAACTTTCCCCTACCTAAGTTACCCC
>JAANSO010003910.1:0-10740 GCA_036507315.1 Lepidocyrtus fimetarius | reverse complement strand
CCCCCTTCTCACTTTATAAAAATCCTTCAACGAACAAAAAAATGACGGTTATACTTACCTATAAAAAATTTTAATCTATTTTTCTAGGACTGATTACATTTGATGGCAAATTGTTTGCTAAATATTTCACGTAGTAGTTAGTAATACGTCAGTCTGTTGAATTTTTTATTAAAATATTATAAAAAGAATTTTGCTAAATGACAAAAAATATTTGCAATGTGTTTAAGCGACTCCAGTCTAGCCAGCTGAAGACAAATTTTGTTGTTATAATTCACTACTATAATAGAAGGAAAAAAACTGACGAAATTGATGATGCAACAATAGATTTTCAATAATATCGCCAATTCTTTTTTCCTTTTAAAGCTTAAAGCATTTAGGAGACTGGCATTGAAACGATAAAAAGCTGGCCATTAGTTGACCATATTTACTTCGTAAATTACAAAGGTTTGCAAAAATATTTTCTTGTATTATCATTAGATTTAATAAAAAGGGTAAAAATTACTTTCATTCAATTACCCTTGTCATTACTGCTTATTGCAGTATTATTGCATACAATTGTCAATTACATTATTTATCTTAAAACCTAGTTTGGAAGGAAAAATAACCAGAGCATAAAAACTTTCAGGCGCTACAAAAATGATTTGGGAGTCATTTTTCCGTATTCAAACTTTATTTTCTACTTTTCTTGCCGTTCCAATTGAATTTCATCGCTCTTCCTATTCGTTTGAAGTAGCTCCTTGTGACACATTATGGAAGAAAATTAAACAACTTGTATTAACCAATCTATGCCTCTTTGTAATTTGGGGAATGAGTCTTTATCGTATCTTGCGCCAGCTGCTTCTCCCTTCTGACCTTCGCGATGTGAATTTCACAATTTCCGACCTCGTCATTATTTCCATAGCTCTTGCATTCTGCACTGAAGGTCTAGCCCATATCTGGACATTCCATTGGAGCGCTCCTGACATTTGCTACGTTTTAACGCAAACACTAAAACTAACAAAATTATACTGTTATGGAAATGAGGCTTCCCGTCTTCTTCTTCAAGACTTTGAAGAAGGAGGTGGAGAAAGTACAAAACAACCTTCTACTTTATACACAACAGGTACGATCGTTAAAGGTAAGTGGATCGTTTTTGTACAATCCCTCCAACCAAATATTCAACATAAAATGGAACAAAATACCTTATCTAAATGGTTATGACATCATTTGTTTTTGTAGAAATTTTTGTCACAGGCAAAGCAACAACTTCTAAAACGAATGCTGACGGTGACTTGAGGGAAACAAAGCCCACGAATTTTGTATCGAAATCAACAAGCTTTCCTTACTTTGTTTGCAATCTGACGAAAGAGGAGTTAATCATGTATGGGATCGCCGTGGGGTTTATGGGGGTTCCTTTGGTGTGTTTTCTCACTCCTTTGATGACCCCATCCGACCCAGCCAGCTATTTCATGAAAAATATCATATTCCCCGACTCACCAGTGATTGCTATGCTGACAGCAAGTATTTTTCAAGGGACCACGGCATTCTATACAAGTATGCTCTCTTTGAACTTAATCCTGATTTGTTTAACAGTTGTTTGCCAAATTAGTGAAGTTCTACAAATAACTTATCACCCTCAAGGAAAGAAAAAGTGGGGAAAATGGAGATTCCATCAAAATATTTTAAAAATTGAGCCAACATCAGGAAAAGGCTTCCTTTGGGGAAAGGCATCAAATGTTTTTACACCGTCATCAACGAACTCGACTAAAAATTGCACAAGAGGTAAATTTGAAATAGAAAGTGTAGTACAGGAAGCTCTGGTGATGGCAGGAAAAAGAGGAATTGGCAATTACTTTAAAAGGAATGACAAAACTGGGACAGGGTTCTTACCTCAAAATTCAGATGAAAATGACAAAGTGGAAAAGGGTCAGAGTGTAACGGAAAAAAGACTTGACTTGGGGAAAAGTTGCAAAAGTAGGGATACTCAAGCTATTCCTTCAAACGTGTTCACGTTAACTAAAACGGAGCAACAGGGAAAGGATGATGAAAATTTTTGTCGAGTGTTCCAGGTGCTTCCTCATCCACTTCATAATCAAAATAAACTTTTACCTCCTTCCTCTACTTCATCTCTACACTCAGAGGTTGAGTCATCTTTCCGTCTTAAAACTTCACATTCCCAGTCAAATGTGACGGTGAACTCAGTCAAAGATGGAATGAGAACTTCCGGTAAAAGCTGTAATGAACAAAAATCTTTAGCGCCACCACCACCACCACCTTCTCCTTCTTTGCTAATGATGAAACTTATTAAAAATCCTAAGCTGTTATCATCATCACCGACATTTGCTAAGCTTCCACCGCTAGATCAAGTAGAGCCTCTCTTTCAAAAAAGTCTTAAACTTTATCACCAAACAAAACTTTTGGTGGTTTTCATCAACTTTTCCATGTTTTATTACTTTCCTGTTGTAATTTCTGCTGGGATGGCTCTCTCCACTTTGTCAGCTTATGCGACAGTGAAGCTCCATCGGATTCTCCCATTGCCCATCACGCTCTCCATAGCCCTCATCGGAATGACTGTGGTGCTGGTCATGTGGTTACTAATGAATGAATCCACTGAAATCACTCGCCATTCAACAAACTTTCTCAGGTGCTGGAAACAAAGACTAACGAGCAGCTACTCACGCAGACAACTTCGTTCCTGTCAAACTCTCTGTTTTGCAATCGGACCTTTTCTAAAGTTTAAGAAGGATACAATTTTTGACGTCTTTTCTACAATTCAACATTATACCGTTAATCTAGCAGTAATTCAATTTTAATAGCTAGAAAGTTTGATTGAATAATAGAGAGTTTACAGCAGATTGTAAACAGTTTTAAAACTTATAATGAAGAGGCTAAAAAGTTTGAAGGACTTTCAGCACAAGTATTGAGGAAAAAGCTTGAATACTAATTGAAGTGTATTATTTTCAACGCACGACTTTCTTTCTCTTCTAAATTAAGTTGGGGATTCTTAATGAACTTTTACTGTTTTTAAACAAGGGTAGAGGGAAAAGTATTTAGTCACTGAAATTATTATTCATAAAACAGTGTTTGGTTAACCGTCAACATCAAAAGATTCTTGAGAGAAGGGTGAGAAACAAGCATACGTTGTGCGTTTGACGAAGACCTGATCACTTTTGTTGCACGATATCTCGGCAACATCGTAGAATTTTAACACACATAGCATGTCGTTAGAAAGCTAAGACTTTTCTTGTTACATTGACATCCTGATTATATAGATGTTGCAACATTAAACAAAAAAATATGGAGATATTTTTACTGAACTTTTTTAGATAGAAAAAAGTGTCATCCAAATTAAAAATAGAAAAGTTTAGTAAATATACTAAAGTGTTATTATGAAAATCCAACACGATAATTTAGGTAAAGTATCTCTGAAATGTTGTCTTTCAAATGCTGGGTTAATCACTTTCTTGGGCTTACATGTTTGAGTGTAATTGTCGAAGACAAAAAGGCAGGCATTGATAATTTTTTATTGAATTTTTATTTCTTTCACAGGCTATTCTAAGCAACTAAAGTTAATTTATGTCTAATGTTTTATTGTAGAATATCAAGAAAATTTTCCGCTTCATTTTGAATATCTGTTTATAATAATTACATGTTATTTTACGGTCCTATGTCGAGTTGAATCCGAAACTAATAATTTTTAAAGCAAAAATAGGGACCAACCGAAAATTGAAAAAAATGAATTTTCATTCCATGCAGAAATAATTCCTAACAATGTAGAGGTAAAATTTATTTTTTAAACAACACTATGGAATGTTAAGAGACTCTCAACAAAAGGATTTGATCACATCATAACTCGTATTTTATTGGGGGCCAAAATAAAAACGTATATATTTGAATAAAATTGGAGCGATTTTTAAGCCTTGTTTCAAAATGGTTTTCTCACAAGCAAACTTTATGCATTTTAAAAAACAATAGTACCTTTTAAAGAGAAAGGTTAACGCTTTCTAACCCTATGTTAGTCGGCTCATGAATGGTTTCGGTGGCGGAGATACAAATGGACAAAAGTGATCAGGGCTTCGTCAAACGCACAACGTACCTTATAGCAGCTTCACAAAATTAAAATATAAAGGGAACTGCGTGTCTGGATTACTTATGAATTTGCTGCTGCTCTTTTCTCGATTTTGTTTTAAAATATTACAGATTTTAAAATCTCATTCAGAATTGAATAGCATTGAAGTGCATATACTCATATTAATTCATTTGCAAAAATTGAGAAACTTGTTAAGAATCGCTATTTGAAAAGTCCAGTATTGATCTAAAATTTTGTTTTAATAAACAATAAAATATACTTAATGGTATTAACGGGATTTTTGTACCCGTCACTAGTCAAAAATACTAGTCCTTATGTCATACCCGCAGCGCAGCTTCGTTTGCGGCTGGAATCCGAATGGTACAATCATAATCGTGGTGGAATCATTTTTTACTTTTTTTCTTTTACATTTTCTGTTTGACGGTATTCTAGATAATTTATAGATTCAAAGAATTTGGGGATTGAAATAAAAAACGAGAGAAACATGCATAACATTGCAGTTTAGCTCCTTTCATTTCCTCCTTACAAAACTTTTTTCAATGTGATGCCAAGTTAAAGAAAAGTGGTTTTTATTATAATTTTGTCACTCCTCAAACTTTCATTCAAAGAAGCGTTCCCAACGACAAGTGTACAGCTATAAAACATGCAAAAATGGCAATGAAAATTCTGAAATTCAAAGGTAGGTAAATAGGACAAACGAGAGGTGGATATGAGAAAGTAAAAAGCAAGCCTTCATATTATAGGCTTTTATATTTCATGTGGAAACAAATTACTATTACGATGGTGGGGGAAAAGAATTGCAATGCGAAGAAAGTAAAAAAAATACTCGGAAACTCTTTCCCCACTGCTAGATTACATTATGCTCCTTTCCTGAACATTGCAAACAGTAAACAACTGGAGAAATGTTTACTTTAAAACTAGAAAATACGATAAAAAATTGGAATCAAACAAGCAAAAGTGGCGACGCAGATAGCGGAATTCCTGTTCATTTTATACCGGTGTGTGTAAAACTAGAAAGAGGAGGGATGAACACTGTTGAAAAACAAGTGATTAAATTCGTTTGAATAGCCTGAATGAATGATTATCATTCCCTGCAAAAGTTAAAATGACACAAGATGAATAATCATGCAGTAATTTTGTATTTTTACTAAATTACAATTTTGAAATTTTAAGTTTATTTCCAAATCAATGCATATAAATGGCAATCAGCTTTTGCAGCACTTTTTGGTTCTTTATTGCTACTTCAGCAATGTACTTGTCGAAATATATCCTCTTGTAATTTTAGGGCAACAAAAGAAAAAAATGAAGCAAATAAACCAGAAAACGAGAAGTAATAAAAATTGCACTGGGGAAATGTAGAAGCGCTTGTACGGCAAATTACATAATTTTAGGGCAACAAAAGAAAAAATGAAGCAAATAAACCAGAAAACGAGAAGTAATAAAAATTGCACTGGGGAAATGTAGAAGCGCTTGTACGGCAAATTACACTCATCACTACGCTTTCAGCCAAAGCACAAAAGTCAAATTATTCAAACATCAAAGCAACCTTTTGGAATTCATATTCTCTCGTAATATCTAATTCTTGAAAGATTACCATTAGAGCTCATCTTTACGGCGATCATATATTCAGATTTAGAATATTCTGTTTGTAAATGTAGATTCTCTTGCACCAATACGAATACGATAGTAATAGCAACGTACCACCACCGTTAAAGGTTGTCGTTTGTGTAATTTTATATACATTTTTGGAAACTATTAGAGATACTACAAAGTGAAATATATTTTCATCAAGATGGCAGGAAATGAGGGCGAGAAAAACAATAATGATTATGGTGGAGCTTGAGAAAGTGAGTTGGTTGATGAAGATCTGTGCAATTCTGTATGTGTGTTTGTTGTGTGTTGTAAAACCCAGAAATAGTTTTCCAGATGGAATGGGAAAAGTGAAATGAGATATTTTATATGAAATATGGTCCATCTCACTCATCCTCTTCTCTCTTTCTCTCTCTCCGAATGTATTTTGTAATTCAAGAAGAGTTTCTGTTTTCCCTCTGTATCTCCTCTCACACATTATTGAGCGAACTCCTCCCAGGAAAATCGCAATACAATCCACTTGGCAGAAAACATGGAGGAGAAAAATAAATGGCATCACCGCCAACAACATCATTATAGGTAATGTATAAAAGAACTTTCAAGCTTTACAAAAGAAGCGTTGAAAACGAAACCAAAGCAAGCCAAACCACAATTCTCTGTTCATTGTATTGGAAAAAATCTTACGGTTTGATGAAACTGAAGAGGAGAAACTGAGGAGGAAGCTTAAAGGAGAAATGAGAATAAAGGATATATTAGACTGTTTGAAATAATAGAAATTGTTTACTGTTGGAGGAAGTAAAAGGAGACGTTTCTAATGTTGATGATGATTTTGAAGGCCAGATATTTTATCATGCACGTGAAGAGATGGAGCAAGAAAGGACCTTTCTTTGAACCATCCAGAATAAAACCTCAAATATATACCTATTTAAACTAATGAAATACTGATACAATTTTTCTATTATGTTTTGACTTCTATTAGAGAAGTTTTGCCCTTTATTGCTAAGTTTATGTTGGGCATGTAAATCTGTGCAGCGTGGCAGAACTAGGAAATTAATAGGCATAGGAATATGTTAGTTCTTTTACAAAAAGAGAAATTCTGTATGGACTATGGAAGTGGAAAGTGAAAACACGTGAATGAGAGTAACTAAACATTGAACAGGAAAAACATAAGACTTTTTATTATTATTCCTTTGCATACATGCCTGGATATGATGAGTTGGTGGTGGTGGCTGCGGTTATCAGATTCTTATTTTCTCACACAACGCACAAAAGCAGCTTTCTCGTGACATTTCAATTAAAATTTTCCCATAAGTTCCTCTTGTTCTGCTGGCCCTTTCCTCTTGCAGCTCATATATCATTTTTCCACACAAAGAAATAGCATTGTGGTGTTTGTGCTAGTGAACGGGAACAGGAAGAACGCCGTCAACAGGAGGGAAATGACTTTGGAATGCGAATGAAAGTTAATATGGACTTGGTGGCTGGTTTTGCCAAGGCTCTTCCCGAGTGTGTATTAAACGAAATAATTATAGGATTTGCAAGCAATGACTGAAGAAGGAAAAGAGACTCACTTTTTTGTTGCTCCAAATTAATTCTTTGTATGTTTTTAATGAAGAAATGACGTTAGTTATAGGTTCAATACATTTTCCGTTTTCCTCGTTAAAACCAGAAAAAGAAAGCGTGATATTGTTACTCATTTTATAATGAATGAAAGATGTAAGATAAATTTTAATTTAGTCATTTTGGATTCAAGAGAAAATGTGATTTTTCATCTGAGAGGGATGACGTTAAGGACGTTTCACCCGTCACGTTGGAAAGGCTAAGGAGGAAATCGATTTGAATTTATTTCAAACTCGATTTTACATCTGATTTAAATTTGCCATATATTAGTACATTGAAATGGAGAAAGCAGTGTTGGGGGCAAATTAGCTCGTCCTCAAAGCAAAATAGTAAAATATTAATAGCTGCTTCTACATGGATGGCAATTCGAAGAGAGAGGGGAGCCTTAAACGTGAATAAATAGTTGAATAGCTTTGAGTTTTGAGACAAGGAGAGGAGAAATAAAGGGTTTGATGCGACGTTTGAAATGGGAAACGTCATTCGTTGCTTTAGGACTAATCCCTTGAGCAGCAACAGCAGAGAGAGAGCATAGCAATGTCAAGTTTAATTCCCTTATCCCTCTCAATTTCGCACAAAGAGGGAAAGAGAAGGGGAAATTGGGAGACAGGAGCAGGACAAGGGAAAGTGAACTGAAGGCTTTCACTAGTTGGAAGATTGGATTAGTATTAGTTCAATAAATGCTTCTTGCAACGTTTGGCCTGTGACGGGCGAAATGAATGACTTGCCTTATCCTACTTTTGTGTGCTTGTTCAACTGACTCCCTGACTGGATTTCATTCTCCTTTCCGTTTCCCGTCCTCGTGTTGTACACGATAATATATTTTAGGCTAAAAATAAAGTTGGTTGAGTGAAAGTCAAAGCAGTTTGCAAAGCATACAATTTAATGTTTAGCTTAGTTTTTAGATTAAATTGAAATAGGATAAAGTGATGCTGCAATGTTAGGTCTTGCCCTTTTTAATCTCGTTAAAGGATCAAACATTTATCGTTAGTGTAGATAGGTCTAAGAAAATGGAAATCAAATGAATGACACTACGAATGATACACATCAAATATAGACTAATAAATTTAAGAACTTGTCAGTCAGTCACGAAACCAAACGAGGGAAAAGTCAAGATCATTTCAAAAGTTTACTATATAGCTATTGTGAGTGAATGCATGCAACGTACATTTTTTTGATTGCAGTTTTTATAATCTTTATGTTTCTTTTAAGTTTGGTGAATATGTATAGTATCGACTCACTACTGGATTTCTTAAAAATTGATCAATGTTTTGCATTTTGACACTGCTAAAACCACAGATAATTTGAGCTGCGCTGCTATACCATAAATGTGTAAATGTGTATTTGAAAATTGCAAACGTAAGCAACTTCCTAATTCATCTTCTAATCTTAATCAAACTAGATAAACATATGTATTAAAAATATCGTATTGTGAGTATAATTTAGATTGAATAAATGACGAAAACAACCAAAAATATCCATCTTTACTCGACCCATTTCCATTCCAGGACTTTCACCTACATATACCTTTGTAACCGTCTCTCAAAGTCTTCATTTTTTCATATATTTTTATGACGGTGGTTCTATTATGACATGATTAAGCCAGATTCCCACAAGCATACTATATCGTCGTCGCACAAGATGACTTTTCTCTCACGGGTTTCCAATTATCTCACCCGTAATAGTGAGGATGGAAATTTTTCTGAGGCAGGAAAGCGAGCACAGTTCCTATTCCTTTTTCGTGGAATATTTTACAATTTTTACTCGAGCTTGCAATTTATAGTTTTATCCTAAAAAGACAATTTAAGTATGACGATGCTCTTACCAAATACGTTAGAAAAAATCATTAGAAGTACCATTAGCATTATATTGTCATTTTATTCTAATCATACATAATGGATGTTTGTAAAAACGCGATCATGTACCCCCCAACACTACCCGTTCCATACCATATAAGACGAGAGAATATCGCTGTTAAACTAAACTTGGAATATTATATACGATATGCTGTTGGTTTCTAGTGGCGTTCCAGTGAGCAGGAGCAAGGTTCTAATAGCATTCCAAGGAAGACGGGGAAAGGTGAGGGGAAGCAGAAATTATGGAAATAAAAATGTTATTATGGAATTGGAAAACTAAAGTAGAGAATAGGAAAAAAGCAAAAATCTAGTCTTTTCCTTTGATAATGGAAGGGTAGGCTGTACTATTATGGAATTACCAAGCCGAACTTCACTGTCGAGAAAAGTCTGACATTGTAATAATGCTGATGACTTTGTCTACGGAAGTCTTAATATAAAATATTTATTAATATTTTTGAAAACGAAATAATGTGAAAATGTGAATATAAGACAGCATTCATGGTTCTTCCAACGACCACACTTTCCAAGTTAAAGTATACATTAGTATAAGTAGTTTTTCAAAGTACAAACAAAGTTAGTTTTCAAGCAAGCGGGTCTGCAAATCTACTTTCATAAGCTGGGATTTGAACCCCAACCTTTTTCTTCCTAAACATATTCTGCTGTTGTTGATATTTAATATTTTTTGATAATTTTATTTACTGTTACGCGCCAACCATTAGATATGAAATAATCGGCTTTTCGGAAAAGTTCCTAAAAGGTTGAATCTGTCCGCCTCTCTATTCCTTTTTTTACTCCATTTCAGTTTCTTTTTACATTTCGAGATCATACAGGTTTTTAAATAAGTTTAAAAATTGCTTTCATGCAAATTGGAACATATTATGGCGAATCTATATACTGCTGTGATGATGCAATCAAAAACATTTTGAAGCTCAAAGTGATCAAGGAACGCCTGTGCTTGATTGATGTGTTTAGCAAAGGATATAAACAACAGAATAAATTTACAAAGCAAACAAATTCTGTGTTTGAGATAAAACTTTGATTGAAATTCAAAATTATTTTACAATCACTTCCATAAATCATTATTTTTAATAAATTGCATAGAAGAACAGAGCACAAAGCGACATTAATTCTTGGAAGAGCACTTTTTAAAAAGCATAACAAAAATGTGATATGAAGAATCTCCTGTTTTTCTAGGAAAGGCGGGAGACGTAAAAAATATTCAGCAGGTAGTAGGAGAAGTATAGCAATATTACAATATATAAATGTGTATATATGTAATTTCTTTGATCACTTCGCTTTCCGTTTCGCCCAGAATGGAATGATGATAAAAAAGCAAATCCTTCATCTTCGTCCACCCACATTACCAACCAAACATACCAAAAACTGCTTTTTGTCTCTCAATGGTACAACAATCTAATATAAAAATTCCTGAGTCACATTTCCTTTTCATTTAAAATAAAGATTTCCTTCTCACAACAAATCTTAAAAGGAAGGAAAGAACCTGGAATTCAAAAAAAAGATCCAAAAATAGAGAAAACGTATAGCAGGGAAGTGAATGCCGCTGTTGTCCGTTTTGTCCATTTTCATACACAACTCACTCTAAATGACAAT
>JAANSO010003909.1:0-10741 GCA_036507315.1 Lepidocyrtus fimetarius | reverse complement strand
TCTGTGAGACCTGTGTGTTTAATCGTAGTGGTAGTAATCAGAATACAGAAACGGGATATCCTATTGTATTTTCCCCATCTTTCATATCCAATTCAAAATGATATACCTTTTACTATTGTAGTTTCTTCCTTTTTATGCTTACCTTTGCATATAATGTCCTTATGGAACAAACAGGATATGGGAATGTTGCAGTAAAAAAAGACTTGTTACAAACTTGTATGAAGGCTTTTAGATGGGGTAGGATAGGAACAGAAAAAAGAGAATGATAAAATGAAATGGGCTCCTTCATGAATAAAAATGTTAGAAAAAAATGTTTTATCTGTACGCTTCTTGCTTCTTTCTATACAGCGTTATTTTTTGAAAACGAAATATTGCAAAGTTGCACGCTGTGTGTCTCATATTTGATGATACAATCGGATTTTCTCGTAGGAACATCCTTTTCTGCTCAACTTTTTGCTTACTTGCAATCCTTCACTAGTACTCTTGCTAAAATTTATAATAATAAAACTACCATAGCATTCGGAAAAAACTGTCCGGTCGGTCATCATCATTATCATCATCGAGATTCTTTCTCTTTGCAACATGGCAAAATATAGCAAGCAGAGCATTGGCAATCTTATGGCTTTAACAGCAAAAAAAACTTTTTCTCATGTGATAAGTAATAAATTGGCACTGGCAAAGGATTGGGAAGGGTGAAATAAACGTTATACTTTGATAAAATATTCTTATAAACATTCCGGTAATTTTTTGTTTCTGTATTTTTCAAAACTGCCATACAAAATGCTTTAAAAATGTACATACGCATGTTACAAAAACATTGCAATCGGCAACTTTATCCATGCAAAAGAAGAAGGGGTTTCTTGGCCGAGCGAGATAGGGCCGAGTATGAAATTGCGGATTGCTTCGGCGTCTCATTCTTTTGCCATTTCTTTTACTCTTCTTGTTGTTGGTGGTGGCGATGATTGTGGTAGAGAATGAGAAGAGCCACGGAAGGACATAATAGCAGCTGCTATATGCCTAATACCAACTATTATGCAAGCTTAAAACTCTTAAATTATACATTTAATATACGCATTCATTCCCATACCAAAAATATGGATAACAATAAGAAGACGGCATTATTCTACATCCTGTACGTCCATTCGCATTTTCAAATACTTAATAGTCAGCAAGTTTGCATTGTAAGCCTTCATACATTACACACCTGAGCACATGAACCTTGCAAAATTAATTTTTAATCGTGCCGTTTTAAAATAAAACGATTTTAAACCATCGTTCATTATAGAGATACATATAAATCGTTTTCATCATACTTGTATTCATACATGGAGCATTATATCAATTCATCAAAATGACTAAAGGAAATATCATTAGGTATAAGCACAACGAATATTCGCTACTCTTTATGCTCGGATAAACTTTGCAAGTAATATGTATGGGTATCTATTCTCCATGTAAAAAATGGAGGTTTCCGCTCAAAATAGTTGAAAATTGCCACGTAATAATGATTACACTACATTGTTAAGCGAAATTACCTTTGTCAAACTGGTAATTACTGGTAAAGGTAAACTCATGAAAAGTAGGTGAAAAATGGGTATCATGCATTTTGATATGATAATATTGTGGTCATTTATTCTGTTTGATGATGATTGAATTTTGATACATCAAAATTAAAGACAAATATATAGTGACACACTTTGTGGCTAAAGGGAAGCCAGGAGTTCTTTGTAAATATCGTTAGATAATGCCACTATATAAAGGATGATAAATATTATGTTGATAAGCGTCTGATTAAGTGGAGTAACGGGTCTCTTCTTTTACTCTTTGTTTCTAACCATAAGGATAACGGTAAACGCATGTAGTAAATTATGCTCTTGGTTCGCCAGATGGTTTTAGTAAAATATCGTAGTAGTTGGGCTAATTATTAACGAAATGAATCCAAAAAAGACCTTACATATCAACAAACATCTTCAATTTTATTCAGGTTATATATTATGTAATTTGGTGACATTAAATGGTGTGATTTTAAAATTAAATCGGTTTGGGGTAAAATGAGAAATTCAAAACGATGCAGGCGTAATTCTTTGATGTGAAAAAGCAATATAAAATGTATTTTCTTAAGATTACCTAATGAAAGGCAACTAACAAATTAAAAAACATGTAATTAGATTATATTAAAACATTTAATTATAATGTACATAAAAATACAATATTTTTGTTGTGGATTGTTTTGTGACTCAAGAATAGCAGCATTAATTCCATTTTTAGCAAAAACAAAAACAGTTTGTTTCATTATTATTATTTTAAAACTTTATAAAAATGCGACACGGCTCCTTCCAAGTTGCGATTTTTAAAACAAATTAACAGTAAATAAAGAGTCTTATTTAATACTAAAATAATATATAGCCATTAAAATTAACAAAAAAATCGCGCACCCGTACTACTACATAGTTAAAACTTTACCATTAAATTTCATTTTAAAAAAGTAACAAATTATTCTTATTTTTATGTCGGTTTTTAATAATTAAAACATCATCAGTATAAGGCAATAAATGTAGTATTGCTGCTGTATGTACAATAAATTATTATTAAAATATATAAAATACTTGGACTAAAAAAGTTATATTTTTAAAACTGTTTTGCTTCAAAAAATGCCGCCATATCCTTAATTTTTTTCGTTCCTTCTGAGTTTGTTCGACCTACTTTTGTCAATTTATTATTGCTAATATTGTTTGTGTTCTTCATTTGTGAGGAAATCTCAATGGCACTAGTGGTGAGCTCACGTCTGAGCAATGGTTTACACACTTTTGGAAATTCGGTTGTTGAGGTAGACACAAGGGCACCTCCCTTGTTGGATTGATTCTGCACATTGGAAGTGGATAGCGTGATCGTCGTCGTGGCGGGTTGCGTACGAGGTCGTCCAATCAAATTTGGCTGAGGTTGCTGCTGCTGTAAAGAAACTTCCTTCTTTTGGGATGATGAAGAAGAAGAAGAGGACCACATGGCTACTCGCTCCCGAACATTAATCTCCTCTGCAGTAGTAGTCTCCTTTGATGATACCGTTGTTGAGCAAAGTGTTTCAGTTGACGTGGTTGCTGAATTTCTAACCGTTTCTACAGTCTTTGTTGAGGTTGTGGTGGTAGATGAAGAAGCCAGAAAAGCACACTTTAGACTAAACGGATCCGTTTTAATTGATTTGTTTGTTGTATTTACTTCACCAACAGGACCATCTTCAGAAAAGGCTCTCTTTCTAGGAGATTCTGACATTCGATTGTTTCCAGTAGTGTAAATAGTAGTATCTGATTGAAAATCTACAGGCGCACCAGTAGCAACAAAAGCATTTTCAAACGTCTGTTGACCATTGATTGTAGTAGGAGAAAGCGATTCAACTGGAGACTTTGGTTGTTGTTGATGATGCTGAGACGAAGTTAATTCAGAATTAATCTTTTGACGCAAAAAAGATCTTCGTTCTTCCTTGTATTTTTCAATTCTTTCCCTACGACTAGGGTCATTCATGTCAACAGAACTCATTACCACACGAAGAGAAGATTGGGATTTTTCAGGACCTGCGTAAAAACAATTATTTTTTGGTTAATTTCAATCGACTCAAAGTTATTTCAAATCAAAAGTTTTTTACTTACACTGTTCTTCACCATTTCGGTTGTCAAATGTCCTTGCTAGTGCGTTTTCTTTTGAAGCAGAGTCATCTCTGCAAAGTTCAGGGAAAGTGTCTGATCTAACCATGCAGTTTGTACTAGACAAGCGCTTACTATTTGATGAATCTACTACTACTGGAAGTCGATTGTGGAAGAATACTATTTAAATTTTCAACAAGTGACATGGACTGTGTCATCATAATGTCTCCAGTTGAAAATCGATGATGTTGAAATCTTGAATTTCCATTATTATTATCATTAATATTATAGTTGCAGATGGCAGAAGAATTGCTCAAATTACTATTGCTTGAACTTCGACCTCCGTTTTCCCTATTATTAACTCCAGTATCTATCCTATTACATACACCAGTCGGAGGAAGCAAAGCTCCACTCCCAAATCCAAGGCTTGCTGGGGGCGAATGAACTGGACTTGTAGACTCAAACTTGGAAAGGAGCTCCCTTACGCTTTTCTTGCGATTAGCAAGTCTTTTTGCATCTGCAATTTTCCAAGCTGAAGGGTTGCCAGTACAATTTGAGCTTTTGCTAATAGAGTTGCCACCAATACCAACTGGAAGATTTAAATTATTGCAAATTTCAGATAGGTCAGTCTTTTGTAAGTTTGAACAGCCACCACCGTTTGCATTTGAAAAGAGTAGAGAAGGTTCTGACAGTCTTTTACAAAGCAATACTTTTTCCCCAAATCTTTTCTCAATCTCATCAGGCTTCATATCGTCTCTGCTTACACTATACGAGGAACTATTACTTCGAACTGTAGGAATCCTTGTTTTGGCCACATCATCATCATTATTATAATCATTTCCGGCATTGTGTAGCTGCAGTGAACATTGTTCCTTTGTATCAGATAAGGCTACCGTAAATTCATGAACACCCACTGCCAATGGAGCACTATTACATCTGGACACCAGTTTTAGTACACCACCATTTTGAATCTCTTCAGAGTCTTGCGACGTGTTTTGAGTTGATGCCAGCCCCGTTTTATTTGGTTTTCCACCACTGCTAGTGGCTGTTTCGTCCATTGAAAAACTAATACTAATGCTTTCGTTTGACCGAGAGGTCTTCTCCATCGCTCATTTGAATGTCTAAATCCTTCTTGTCGTCATCTTCTATTTGGAGTCCATAAAGCGGATTTTCTACTCCTTCCCCACAAGAACCAGCACTAGTTTGGTGAGCCGCCGTAGTAGCTTCACTAACCATAGGGCTATTAATTGGGCTATCAATATGTCGGATTTCTCCTTCATCCACCGGTGGACTAATTTCTGGTGTACCGCTGCTAGTACTCGTTAATGAATTCATTTTCTCCAGTTTATTTGAACTACTTCTATCATCAAGTAGACTACCACCACTACTGCGCTGAGAAATTTCTTCCTGATCATCTAAGCTGTTGTTACGCATGTTTATGTGTGGGGTTTGAACTTCTAAATAGGTTACAATGTCTTCAGTATGTGAATGTGATGGGCTAGATTCTTCAGAATTATTATCAGCAATTCTTTTAGGAATAAGACTATTGTTGTTAGCACCGCCGACTTTTCTATCCTCTTGAAGTGGCGAGGATGGAGTTTCTTCAACAATAGTAGTTGTTGTTGTTTTCTGAGAATCTGGAAGAGGGGGAGGAGGAAGCGGAGGGGAGGTGCACCCTGTATCCATCCTTTCATCAATTTCGGCATAATGATGATGAATTAACAAGGCATTTTCTTGTACCTTTTCATACTGATTATCAGTGCATGTTATAACGGTTGACACTGGAGAGGATTCTTTAGATGATTTCATCACTCCTTTTTCAAACTCTACTGTTTCATACTTATTTCCAGTGACTTGATCCACATCCTCCTCCTCCTCCACATCATCATCATCATCAATGTCTTCGTAAATATTGGCCTCCGGTGGATGCTGCTCCACCACCAAGTCCAATGTTACTGGCTTTACTTCAACTTTGGTTACATTTTCATAATGTTCAGCGATGGGCTTATTGAAACTATTATCCACAAATGTAGTGATTGTAGTTGGAGTTGTGGGAGTGGTTGACTGATTTTTAACAGCTCCTGCAGCAACTGCTCCCTCAGATTTGCTTTTCCGAATGGCAGGCACCGGTGGAATAATATCATTTTCATATAAGCGATGATTTTCGTAAATATGACCAGGAGAAACAACTTTGGTGTTAGCTTCACCACCTGCTGCTGCTCCCGTAGATGAGCATAAGAAATACTTGCAAATTTGGTTGTTTCTTGGTAGTAGCGATGACAGACACATTTTCATACTGATTCCCACGAGAAGAGGAAACGCTTTCACTAGTACTACTTTGCACATCGGTGGCTTCGGTTCCAACGCTAACAGTGGAACTGATGCTTTCAATTGTACCCACGCCCGCTTCGTAAAGAGGAGAAATGTAAAGACTTGAACCTTTTTTAGCACCAGTAGTAGTAACATTGACCGCCTCGTCAGAGTCGGCACTGCTGGACGGAACCCGAAACGGATCAATACCGAGTCGAAATGGATCTCCAGCGGAAGAAGATGTAGGCGAAGAAAGATCATCAACCAATGGTGAATAAATTATATTTGTTGAAGCAAATGGCTCGCAAGGCGTAGACTCGACTGAACTCTCCTCCACGCTAGAATTATGGTCGAGTTCGTACATTGGCTCTGCACTGCTGGAGTGAGAGATTAGGCTTTGCTCACTGCTGTCTCTGGTGACAGGTGCACTTGGGGTTGAAGTACTGATGGTGGTGTTAGTTGTTCGTCCTCCACTACGGCTCATCAGACTAGTTGCGGTAGTGGAAGTTGATCATTTTATTATCATCATTATTGGCACCACAACAATGATCCATTGCTTCATCATCCTCCTGGGTACATACTCCAACGTCAAACAACTTGGTATTTGATGTCTGAACTTCAGAATCTCTCCACTTTGGCTTGAGAAGAGGAGATTTGGGAGTTGCATAATGTTCAGAAATCACGTCATCACTCGAAGTACTGGTAACACTTTCACTCATTATTGTCCCAGAAGCGTTAGGCACGACGAGAGAAGCAGCGCTAGGAGGAGGAGTAACCGGACTCATTAAACCCCCATGGCGTCGACTATCACTGTTTTTTGTTTTATCTTTGGCAAGCATATTATTTTTCCTGGTTGGACTACCTTCTCCTCCGCTGCTAATCTCAAGAGAAAGTTTTGATGACTGAGACAAAGTTTCTTCTTCAAGTGTCTCGTCAATGTACACACGGTTACTATTCCTAAACTCTCCAAACTCAAAGTAGGAATCATGACTTATCGATCGATTATGCGTCTTTGGATTTTGAAGTGGACGAACATCTGCTACAGGAGCTGGAGCAGCATGGAAGATAACATCCACGTCCGTCATAATAGGAGTAGCCGGGCTAGATTTCGAAAGTGATGACTCGACCTCTTCAAGCAAAGTGTCATGATCCAAATGATTTCCACCTTCACTATTATTACTACCACCATTTGTCGTTGCATTTGCAATATAAAGTGGAGATGAGACTAGGGATTCCACACTCTTAACCGGTCTTAATCTACCCACCCAATTTGACTGCATTCCTTGAGGTCCTGGTATAAAAAGTAGATTTTATACATTATATGATTTAATTATGTAAATTGGTGCATTCATTCAAATGCTTACCTGCCATAGGCATGCTTTTGGTAACAACCGTTATTTCAATGGGGTTTGAAATTTTTCGCGAGGAAGGCTTTGAAAAGCTTCTATTTCTAGAAAAGAATTGCCGCCATCCTATTGGAGAGCGTTTATTTTTCAAAGCCGATCTCCGACTAGGTAAGTCAATAACGGTATGGTATTTTGGTGGTAAAGATGCAGGACCTCCTCCCACTTCAATATATTTTCGATCATCTTGCTTTGCACGATCTTGAGCTTCCTCAAGTGACATTAGACGAATGGGAGAGGAAATTGCCAAAGACTTTGGCCTACCGGAAGCACTGCAGCTAGCCTTATGGCTCAATACTGTTGTGGTAATTGAATAATTTGCTGGCAGCTTGTCATTAAATATTAAATCTGCATGCCTCACCAAATACTCAGTGACTACAGCTTGTACACCGATTCCCTACAATTGGGGGAAGGAATTAATTAAAATTCTATCCTTACATATATATTATATGTATCTCTCTGTATTTAAATGCTTACCTTTAAAGCATCCACACCACCTGCTTCCAATTCTTTGCATCGAATGAGGTTTGGTGCCCACACAATGGCTAAAAGAAAATTTTAAAATCATATTAATTTTTCATTTCATGAAGTATTGTTAGCGATAAATTTAGATCATATATCAAAATCCTTACCCATGTTCTTTGGTGTCATACCGGTTTCATTACTTCTTTGAGCAACTCTTGCCAAATGCTTCATCAGATACTCCAGTGTCCTGCAAATGCAATGAAATGCTTGATACAAATCATTCATATTTGGTTGTTGAATTCAATTAAGGAGCATTGATACAGACCTGTAGTGCGGCGGGGGCAGTTCATGGTACTACTTCACGCATTCTAAACAGCCTTTCTTCATCTGAGGATTGAGCCGCGGCAACAAATTTATCATAAAGCTGATAAGTACACAATGGATTTGGCAACTCTCGGAAATACATTTTTAGTAACGATGAAACTGCGTGAATGTCCTGCCATTGGAACTCCAACTCTTCCAAATTTGGAATCTTGTCTTCGTCAAATAGATTTCTACATAAATAATGTAAAAGTTGTTTTGAAATATGAGTGAATTGATTGCAGTTTAAAAAATGAATCCATGTAAATATACCTGAGTTTTTGTATGTTGGAAGTGATTCCAGAGAGTCTGTAGATTCCATCCACAATTCCACGTTTTTCAATAAATTCTGCACAACAGTTGAGCACGGCAGGGACTAAATTTGAAAAATAACACACCATTTTATTATACAAATTAATCATAGCCGGTTAGTAAATGGATATTATAAAATGGGAACAACATACTATCATGGCCGGTATTAAGAAGGTGTTCAGCCAAATCACAACTGAAAACTCTTTCCCGTAAAATTCCGCTTTGTTTCAGTCTACGTCTTGAAGGACGTGATAATATGAAACTCCTGTATTATGATTTGAAAGAAACATGTCATACATAATTCAGTAAAACATATAATTTTTCTATAAGATTTCCCCCTTTTTACCTAAAGAATGCGATAAGTTTTCCATGTTTTCTCAAAACAGGCTTTTCAGGAGCCGAAGATGCCGAGGAGGAAGAAGATGAGGAAGGGCCTGAGGAAACAGATAATCTCTGAAGACGACGAACAGAGGAAACAATTGGCAATCCGGCGGGTACTTTGTCTCCAATGACCTTTAAAATAAACACAATGCATGAAATAAAACATACCTACCATCTTCTCAAGTTTATTAAAGAATATCGCACCTGAACACATTCTCTGGGAAAAAATCCGACATGAAACCCCCGCTTTCCACGCCACCAGATACTTTCTTCCGGTTGAGGCATGTCAATCACTGAAATCATATCGCCGACCTAAACACGAAAAATCAATCTTAATCTCTAAAAATATCTGCATACCACAGGCATCATAAAGTACGGAAACGGTACCTCAAAGGAAATTTCATCGGCAGCTTGAGCGACATACTTGCGTACTGCGCATGCTGCCGCCACTGCCGGAGTATTGATATCACTGTCATCGGATGAAACAATGTGTCGACCGCGATTGTCCAACTGAATAAAACATTATATATTTTAAGTTGACAACTGACAGTGTATTCTTCAAAAATTATGTCATCGTCACAAATTAGTTTTCTCACACTATTGTGTCTTTTAGAATGCATACCTCAAGCCAACTTAGAACTGTTCCACATGTAATTTTATTTGTAGGAAGTTGCGCTAATCGTGACAAATATCTGATTATCGTATCTCTGCACCCATTCTGTTTGAAAATAAAAAAAAAATTACATCACAATCACCACAAAAATCACAATTGTCAATACAACTTTCAAGTTAAAATATACATACTCTGCCCTACAACTTGAATGAATGACCTACGCAAATCAAGAACGCTACGCTGTTTCACAGCGGCATAAAGTCAAAAAAGGAATATTTAACAGGAAAATACAACAGTATTAGAGTGTATTAGCATTGAAATGAGCAAGCACGCAGGTGAAATCATGAAATTTAATGCAAATATATCGCAAGTTCAAACACTTGACGAACAACATAATGAGCAACTTTGAAAAGCACACAGAAACTAAAGACTTAATGAGAAATGAGTCGAATAAATATTTTTGTTGACAGCACCCTATCACCTACGCGTTTTACCTCAAACACTTGAATTCAATAACTTCTTTGATTGATAAACTCAAATATGCTCTTGATAATCGACTAATTTCAAATAAACGCTGTTTAGTTTTTAAAATTTTGCTTTTTGGTTTCAGGAAATGAACTTTACAAGAAAATTCTCGACAAACACAAAGAATATCAACCGTACATATAAATTCAATTTGTAACAGTATATATATGAGCTACAGAGATTGTGCATTCATCCATAAAAATCATGAAAAATATACACAAAAAACTGAAATCTCTTTTGTAACATACATGATGAAAATGTCTCTCAAGAGAGCTGTTGACAAGGAGGGAGGTGGGTGGAGAAATTCACAAAAAGACACGGAAGTAACGTGTTTGTCTTTGATAACAATTATATTGAAATAGTTTTACAAAGGATATTATTTAACCATTTACTTCTCGGTTTAAAACAATCATCCCCTGCATTCTCTACACCGTTTCTTATTCATTTACACAAAAATGTCTCCGTGACTTGAACCGTTTTTAAAAAATCACTTCAAAACTGAAATACTTTTGTAGAACTTTTGTAGTTCTCTTGCAGAACCTTTTCAGACTAAAGTTCAAATCAGATTACTTCTCAAGTACAAGAAAGGAAAGTAAAAATTACGTATGCACATTAATTCGAGCGCAATTTCTTATTCTTTCTGATCCAAAATTTGGTAATCCTACACTTATTACGAGAACATTTCACATGACTTGAAAAGGACGACATGAATGACCAAGCAAGAGCATGTTGACGGA
>JAANSO010003908.1:0-10741 GCA_036507315.1 Lepidocyrtus fimetarius | reverse complement strand
CGCGAAAAAATTGAATACAAACTTGCAAAATGTCAAATTAAATTTACGGCCTTAACTTGTACTTTTGTAGGACCACCTACGGCATTCTGTACTAGGTTGTCTTTGATCATCTCGACTTTTAAACTACGAGTACTTGTAGTTACATAGACGGTTAACTATTTTATTTTAAAATGTCAATGAAAAATAGTTGACATGCCCTTACAATTCAATTCAAGCTACGAACGACGAGATCACTGGCTCATATTGTAAAACATGAAAACCAGTTTATAAAAGGCAAGTTAATAAATTATGATCCCAGTAAGTAGCATCAACAGAGAAACCTCATGCAGGCTAATGCTCAGACTATTACTTGTATTTGAAATACCTATGTACCTACCTATACCAAAAAATCGATTGAAAGATTGTTTTTACAAGATTTCTGTAATATTGGTATGCTTCATGTAAACAAATTCATGCAAATTACTTGAATTCGTTGCTTTAAACATTTTCGAACAGTATCCATCCAGCAGAATTTCTTTTCAGGTTTAATTAAGAGCAAAACTTACTCAAGTTATATATTTTTCAATTGTTAACTCATGCCACGTTGTATATTTAACGTTTAAATAATGCGTCAATTCTCACGTCTGTCAATCAAAAAAACGAAACTGCGGTTAAATGATGTTTGAACACGCTTTATCTAGATTAAATAAAATGTTTATATATGTATGACATGATGATGTTCTAGATGCCGGATTTTCTAATAAATCAAATTGTGTGCAGTAATTTGTTGACAAAAACCAAACTGTTTAAACTATATTTTTATGTTATATATCCTGAAATTTGCATTAAAATTAACGAAGGTTGGCTTCATTTACGAATATTTAAATGTCAAATTGTCATGAAACTTACGTAAGCTTATATTATGGTGTAAATAAACCTGGAACTTTCCTTAACATAAATTAAAAAGAGAGGATATAGAGGATCTCCGGTTAATTCACTATTTAACGGAAGGAGTTTCTAGGTAAAATGTACATTTTAGTTTAAGCATCAGCTTAAAACATTTATTAATGGTCAAAAATTAATAAAAATATCATACTTCCCCAAAAACAATGTACAGGTGTTGCACTGCAGTGATTTTGGCAATAGCCATTGCCACTCCATCCCTTGCTCAAGTCCAAAAAGTGGTTCTTTACGATCAATTAGACGGAAGAGGTGAAAACAATCCAATAGTAGGAGATTTCTTTGACGATCTGTCGAATATCGATTGGGATGGCAGAGTACAATCTGTTTGTGTCACCGGAATGTAAATTTGCATATGAAAAGTGAACTTTTTATGATAAAAATTGCTTTATTTAAAGATTCTCTCTATATTCTTTAGCTGGCTTTTCTACAAGGATGTCAACTACAATGCCAACCCCAACACAATGGAATATGTTTATGGCAAGGACAACTACTGCGTCAACATTAAATCCATTCCGGGAGAAATTGAATCGATGAGATTTGCTGGATCCCATGACCTTTCCACCAATTCACTTACTCTGTACCAAGGAGACTATTTCCAGGGCAGAGACGAGTTCATTACGTTTGACAAGGAAAATGTAAGACTTGCTGGAGACCACAAGTCCCTCATTGTCACAGGAAAGAGTGAATGGACCCTTTATGAGGATATTGACTTCAAAGGCAATTGCTATTGTTTGAGGAAAGCCAATGCTGAAACTCCAGCCTTCTTGTCAGATATTGCCAAAGCTAATCCCTCAATTTCTCATGGAAGTATTCAATCTGTCAAGATGGGATGTGATGCTAGCTGCAATAAAGTCACTATGACTAGTTTCGTCACCCCAAATAACCCAAACAGATTTGAAGCACAAACCCGTGACTAGTTTTATTCTGCTGTATATTATTTTTACTAAATTAAATAAATTCATATACATTGACAATGACAATTTCGTTTTGATGGTACTGATCTAGCGGGATAATAAATTTTTACAGCATATTTTAATTCTAGTAACTATTTATTCTTCATCCTCTTCTTCTTCCTCTTCCTCCTCTTCCACATCAACATCCGGCAAAGGTTCCAAGCCAATTGCAAACTGGTCAAGGTCCAATCGTGCTGCACTGGCATCTCCCTAAAGTGATGTAAACAACAATGCATCATTTGCTAATACTACTGTTCACAAATTCAGCAAACTACAATATTTTTAAGCAACCTTACCTTCGTAATTTCTTCTTCCTCTGGAGTGTCAGGTTCTCCCTTCTTCTTTCCTGGACGCTCTCCAAACCACTTCGGTAATTTAGCTAATTTTAAGATGAATTTACAAACAAAAATAAAAGCACAGCCTGTTTTTAGTTAGTGTATATTTGAAACAATTTATTACATTTCATTCTCTCCTCCCAGGCCTTTTTACTTTCTCCCCATGCCTTTTCCTGGATTTCTTTGTTAATTTCATCAATTCCCTGTGTAATATTTTAAAATGAAAATATTCTTTATAAAATTCTGGCAAATGTAAAAGTTACTTTGAAATACTTACACCCTCGAACAGTTTCTTTTTATCGTCATAAGTTCTGGTATCCATTCGTCGTTCATACTTGGAAACAACCCGGATTTTAGGCTATAAACAAGCATAAAATTTAAAAACAAATCATACTTAAATGCAAGGTGAATTTAATAGCTTAAATGTACTGCATAAGAATAGTATAATTTGATTTCTAACTGGATACTTCCCGGTAAGTGCCCTGGAAAATATTTCAAATTATGCAACAATTTAGACAATTTTACATTTTTTCTTGTCACTCAAAGCATATTTTAAACTTACTCTGGTTCCAACCCTAGCTGAGCTGCTTTTTGACGGAGTTGCTGTTTCTGTCGCTCTTTTAATTCTTTCAGCTACAAAACAAGTTTTCAATTATAAATAGCAAAGAGCAAATAGCATAATTAAATAATTATAAATATATTTTACTATCAAAATCTGCTTACATCATAGTCTTGTCTTTTTTGACGCTCTTCCAAATCATATTTGTCCGTCTCAAGCTTAACCACAACTTCCCACAATTCTTTTGCTTTCTTTTTCAAACTTGCTTTATCCATGCCTTGTTTTAATTCCAAAGGTTTAATTCGAAACCCCAGAGAAATCTTTTTGTCTTCTTCAAGTTGCTCTTTTGATTTAATAAGTTCAGCTTTCATTGCTTCAACTTCGCAAGCAAAGGCGCTGTCGCCCGCACCATCTTTCATGTTTTGCCGTTTCCTCTCCGCTTCTTCCAAACGCCGCTTTTTTTCTTCCAAATCTGCCTTTTTCTTTTCTTCAACTTCTTTAAGACGGCGTTCTTCATCTTGTTTTTTCTTTTCCAGAAGCTTTTTCTCTTCTTGTTCTCGAACAGCCTGAAAAATAAATTAGGTTTTAACAATACTATTTTAAAATGTATTGCATAAAATATCAGAGAACTTGCTCGTCGTTTCTTTTGATGTTCTTTCAATCGAACAAGAGCATCATCCTCTTTCCTTCTTTGCTTTCTCCATTCTTCAATGTAAATGTTTAGCTGCTCTTCCAAATTTAAGTTTTTATCTTGTTGTTTTTGCTAAAAATAAAAACAAGCAGGATTCATTTTTCTACTAATTGTGTTATAATTTGAAAGCTATAATTTATTTTGTTTTACCTTGAGAAAATCTGCTCCCTCTTTTTCTATTCTAGAAAACAAATTGACACAGGATGTAATTAAAAACGAAAATTTAGATAAGTTGCAATAATGATATCAGCACACTTACATTTTCTTTTCCTTTCTGTTTTTAACATTAGAAACATTCAAAATGTATTAAGCAAGGAGAGAATCTATCATTTTTTGTGTTATATTCTTTTACATCTACACCGAGCAGTTTACTTACACTACGATGATTTCCTCCTCCCTGTAATTAAAATGAATGCATTTATTATAGAAAAGTAAGCGTTGAATTGTTAGCACTGGTCGTTTATGTTTCTGATTAATTCAAAAAATAATAATATGTAAAGGCTCACGAGTATTCGTCGTCCGACATTTTCCTTCAATGCTTTAATAATTTTCAGCCAATGATTAATATTTTTACTGGATTGCTCTACAAAAGCTTTTAAAACGCAAATTAACAATCGAGATGAGATAAATCGCTACTTTTGACTCATATTCTAGAAGAACGTGTTGAAACGAGCTGTTTGCAGAAACGATAATTGAAACTGAGCACCGGAAAGTGAGACACAAGTTATTTAGAATAACGTGAACGAATATCCTAAAATTATGTCACTCCTTGAGCTCAAAACTAAATTCCAATATTAGCTGTGATTGCTGTGATTGTTTCTGCATAGGTTTTTTGCAAAAAAAAACCTTTAAAAAAGCATTCCGTGAATTTTATAGATTTCAACAGTTTCAAAAATGAATTGCATTGCATAAAGCGTAGGTTTTTTAGGTCAATCAAAACTGCAAAAATTGATGCTCTAGTTTGTCTACCTGGTTAACTGTTTCATTTCTATGAACACACGTGTCGTAAAAGGAAGCACTGAAAGGATGTAGACTATGATAGTACAAATGATAGTTTAAAGCTTTGAAAGAATCTGATATAGTTTGTATAAGTTTGCGCATGTTTTATTTTCACCAGTTCATACAGCAGATTTAATGAGCTTTTGAATGAATAAATTATAGAAATGACCAATCATTATAATCAAAAGTTTTTTTGAGGTAATTAGATTAAATAATTATTATTCCTCCTCTTCTTCCTCTTCCTCTTCTTCTTCCTCCTCCTCCTCCTCTTCTTCTTCCTCCTCTTCTTCTTCCTCCTCCTCTTCTTCTTCCTCCTGAGTAAATTAAATTTAAATTATTTGTGTATTTATTTGGTAGACTTTTTTAAAATAATTAGTCCTACCTCTTCTTCTTCCTCTTCTTCAGGTGGAGCCTTTGTAGATTCAGGCTCCTCACCAGGAAGGGACATGGGTACTAAGCCAATAGTAAGTTCTTCTAGAGTTAAGGGGCCATCAAGGTCATCCTTAAACCGGACAATAATGACATTGCATTAAATTTAAACAAAAAAATCAAATTGACTGAAAATACAAACGTAACGGAGAAAGCCTACCTTTGGTCCGCCTTCGTCATCCTCGTCGTCGGGTGTTTCGGGATCATCTTTCTTCTTACCAGGGCGTTCACCGAACCATTTCGGGAGTTTAACTAAAATTATGCAAGTACTCAATAATACCAAAAGCACAAAAACAGTATTGAGCGCTTTTACAAGTGTTCTCTATTTTACCTTTCATTCTTTCTTCCCAAGCCTTCATATTCTCTCCCCAAACCTTTTCAATTACTTCCTTGTTCAAGTCGTCAAATCCCTTGTTAAAAAGTAAATATTACTGAATAATTAAGTATTAAATTCAAATTATACAAAATTGAAGATATATTCCTTACTCCTTCAAACATTTTCTTCTTATCGGCATATGTACGTGTGTCCATGCGTCTTTCAAACTTTGACACAAGACGCACTTTTGGCTATATCATGTAAAAATCAGTTGTAATTAAATAACCAATATTTATTCAAGTTTTCAATGATTAGATATGCAACTCACTGGATATTTCCCAGTCAAAGCCCTGAAAGCAGCCAAAGTATATTAATTAAAGACTTGCCATTAAAGTCACATTTTAATTGAAACATAAATGGACAACTTACTCTGGCTCTAGACCCAATTGAGCTGCTTTCTGCCGGAGCTGTTGTTTTTGTCGCTCTTTCATTTCCTTAAACTAAAAATTACAATACATTTAGTAAATTATACCTTTAGTAAAATTGTATAAACGAATTCTTGTCGCTTACATCATATTCTTGTCGTTTCTGTCTTTCCTCTAAATCATATTTTTCGGCCTCCACCTTGATTAACATTTCCCATAACTCTCTAGCTTTTGCTTTCAAAGCCGTAATTGGTATTCCATTCAATTCTAAAGGCTTAATGCGGAAACCCAAAGAAATCTTCTTTTCTTCTTCTAATTGTTCTTTTGGCTTTAAGAATTCCTTTTTCATTGCTTCAAACTCCTCCAGCTATCGAGTCAATCAATCATAAGGTAAAAATCTTACAGACACACTTAAGCGATATGGATTACTTATAATGACTTACTCCAGAACTTGAAAAGTCCCTCATTAAATGTCGTTTCTTCTCGGCTTCTTCCAAACGACGTTTCTTTTCCTCCAGTTCCGCCTTTTTCTTTTCTTCGAGCTCTTTTTGACGACGAGCTTCATCTTTTTTCCTCTTCTCTGCTAATTTTTTCTCCTCTTGTTCACGAATAGCCTATTTAAAATTTACAGTATTTTTAAGAATAAAGTACAATGGGACACTATGAGATTATTCATAATTTGCGCAAATACTTTTCGCTTCTTTTGGTGCTCTTTTAATTTTATAAGTGCTTCATCGTCCCTTTTCCTTTGCTTTCTCCATTCCTCAATGTAGACCTAAATAAGTAGATATTATATGGAGTCCTTTACGCAATTAGATTAATTGTAAATAAATTGTAAAAGATAAACACGCATACCCTAAGTTGCTCATCAAGGTCAGTTCGCTTCGCTTCTTGAATCTGTTAAAAAGAACCAAGTATGCTGCATCTGCATCTCATCGGCTGTTTTTATTAATTAGTTAAATCCAATTCTCTAGCTATGTATTAATATTTACGTACCAATATAAATTCCGCTTCCTGCTTTCCTTCTCTGAAAATACATGAAAACAAACCAAATTGTTTTATTTGGTGAGTGATCTAGGTACATTACATGAAAAAAGCCAATTCATAGAGTAAAAACGTTACTCTTCTTTCCAAGAAGTAAAACTTTTTCTTGAAGGATCCTGCCTGGTTGTTTAATATTACAAGATGATGCGCGATGAGAAAAAGAAGTGGGAAGTCATAAAGAATAAGATGAAATCCAGACGTGATCATTTTTATTCAAGATTTTAGAAAAGGTGGAAATTGGAAGGAAGCCAGAAATGTTAATAAAAAGAACTTTTTGAAAGATATTTTGCAGGAGTGTGAAAGTAAAGATGATTGATGGACACATAACGTCCATGACAAAGAAACAAAAGGTTAAAAAGAACTTTTTATGACCTCGTAAAAGTGAAAGGATTAGTTGAAAATAAGCAAAAATGGCAAATAAAAGACGATTTGTTGCGTGGGTTAGTCATGAAAAGTATGTACAGTTTACATAATACATAGCAGTTTGTTATGAAGAAAGTTACTATATGTGTGCTATTTGATTATATTTTTTCGTAATAAAAAACGGTGCTTCATAATATGTGGCTTACTTCCTGAAAATCAAAATACAATTTTAGATGTATAATTAGATTAAAATGTTTCTCAGATTTTATTCAATACTTATAAATAAAGTAAGTACTTACACTTGCACAACCTCCTCTTCTTCCCTGTAAATAATTAAAGCAACTTTTTAAACAAATATATAATTAAATATTGATTGAATTCATCGTTCATCCTAGGTAAAACTACTGGACTAATAGTAAGAACTAGCGACAATCACATACAAAGTGTGCAAGCTTAAATTTTTAAGAAATTTACGAACTTTACGATATGATACCTATGCATTTATTGGACAAATGCCTAAATTAAATGTAATTAATTGGAATTTGAGTTACATAATTAAGAACGACAATATTATGAGCTCTTGTTATGAGTGCCAATTTAATTAAATTTCAAACTTATCTGGAAAAGAAAGGAACACTTACGAATATTCCTCCTCATCCGACATGATTTGAGCAACTTAGGGTCTGGTTTGACAAAATAAAATGTTAAAAAATTTGCCTGATACTATTAAAATTTAATTTAAAATTAAGCTTTAATTTTGTCAAATTAACACCTTTTTTCAGTTGTAATGAAGAAGAAAAGCTTTAAACTCCAAAGACCAAACGAACTGCGTGTACTATTTTAGATGGCTGTACTAGTACTGAAAAAGAGTGAGTTGGGAAAAGAAACTGAGTGGTTGTAAAAATCAAAAACCTTTTCAACTTTTCCATTTTTTAGTTCATCATCTCCTACCTGAGCCCACAAATCATCAATGCATCTTGAGTTTTAACTTGTGGTTGTAAAAATCAAAAACCTTTTCAACTTTTCCATTTTTTAGTTCATCATCTCCTACCTGAGCCCACAAATCATCAATACATGTTGAGTTTTAACTAAAAATCATCGTCTAAAAATAAAATATTACAAAATACACTTTCCGCATGTATCTGTATTCAGTACACCGGAAGATTTTCATTTTTTGTGGTCTCAACGGCTGCATTCTGTTTATAATTTGAATAAAACGAAATGAAATATTTAAACTTCAAATTAGCTAAGGAAAGTTCGAGATTCACTTGACAGTAGCAGGAATAATCAAAGAATCACTGACTGAGGATAAAAAATAACGATGACATCATCAAATGAATAGGATTTTATTACAAAGGTGAAACTACATGGAATGACTTAAAGCAATACATATTTTACGTAACAGCAAGCATTAAGACGGTTTACAATTCGTCACAATTACTGGTATTCTAAAATCCAAGTGTCTCTTCAAACGCTAAAATTAAGCAGCAAAATGACGTCAGTGATTAATTGCAATGATTACAAAATTTTCATTTTGCTAAAATAGATAAAAATATCTCCGGTTAGTTGAGTAAGACCATGGTTTATGAACATGTTTAATAGATCACAAACCCTTTTGCGCAATAATTTACCTGAATGCAGTCAATTGGGTAATTAATTTTGATAATTCTATTGAAGCATTAAAAATTTTTGAATTTTGATTTAAGGGATAATTAACTTATTAGGGTATCATAAAACTTACCACAGACTTTTGTGGAATTTGTAAATGATGTCATTAATTATCTTCAACAAAACGGACATATAAAATCTTGCCTTCTTGGATACTTTTTGATTGCAACATGATTTGTATATTGCGTACTCTAAATAAAATTCAAAGAAACAGCAATAAATATAAAATATCTGTAAATTAAGTTGAAATTAAACTATCATCATAAATGTAGGTAATCATTCCTCTGCGGAATTGCTTCCAAAAACATTTTAATTATCAGGATATTCACAAACTGGAAATTTTTATAATCATTTCCATGAACTCATTTCCATTTATTAATGTGCATCCAGCAGTTTATGGCACCTTAATCCGTTTACAACTACTTTATCAGGTTCGACAGGTTCCATAATTATCAATTCCTGGATCGGAAGGTCACTTTTAGAAATTCCAGCTTACCTTTTAATTAAATTTATGCATCTGGACCCGGATTTTTTCGCAAACAATGATCATTTAGGTTTATCTGCTTTCAGCAAATAGATGCTGCGACGAGACAAGGTTGCGGTTATGGAAATTTGAGTTTTGTGAAATCTGAGATATTAACAAAATGCAAAATTACATTGCGAAAGCAGTGGTCGTAGTAAGTAAGCTTTCGATTTTGATTTAATAATTTACCAGAATTTAAAGTATTTGATCATAATTTAGCGGGTCTTTTGTATATTAACAGTTCATTTTAACTGGTTCCTTGAGAAACCCAGTTACAGAAGCAAGCTTGTTAGGACAAGGTTTTCAATCACTAATTAACAAATTTAAGAATCCTGCTGCAGATAGGTGTCTTCCTGGAAGTGTTTATAATGCCACAACGGGGCAATGTGAGACAGCTTCTATAGGTAATCAGAGAGGATCTGCATTTGGTAACACCGTTTCAATATTATACATAATTTGAAGCAGTGTAATTTGTCATAATCAGAAAGTTTTGCAATGAAATCTTTTTTTTTGCCATTCAGCAAGGAATCTTTCCTCACAAAATGACACAAACACAGTGAATACTGTATCAGCTGGGGATTGCAAAACGGAAGGTTACTTCCCAGAGCCGGATGATTGCACAAGTTATTTACAGATGCATTTTTATTGCTGTTTTGAATATTTATGTCAAAAGCTCACATACCTGCCCTCCAGGGCATTATTGGAACAGTTCCTCGCTACTATGTGTAATTGGAAGCTGTACCGTTGGTATGTGTCATCATTAAAAGCTTATTAATATTGCAATTTCCATAATTAAAATTATTAATTGGTCGAAATGTTCATAGACCCCACAACAACAACAATGGATGTTCAAACGACAACAGAGTCTATTGCTTCCTCCACTGCTGAAACAACAACAGAACAAGCTTCGTTTTTTGTATGCGCGATGGCCGGCGTTTTCCCAGATCCATGCAAATGCACAAATTACATTCGATGTATAATGGTTAGCCAAAATCTAGTTGCTTTCCGTCATTCCTGTCCTTCTGGGTATAGTTACAATGCAACAATAAATCTTTGCTCTATCGGAACATGCCAAGATAACCCAAATACCTGCATCATACCAACTGGGCCACCTCAGACTGATGTATGTACTGTACCTGGACAGTTCCCCGATTCAATTGACTGTCAAAAATATTACCGATGCATTCCAATAAGTAATCAGTTAATTAAGTATGAGTATTCTTGTCCAGTTGATACTTATTACGATGCGGGAAAGCAGCTCTGTATTTTGGGAGATTGTCCAACAGCGACGGTTCCTACATCGACCCCTTCATCAGATATTGAATGCCAAGTGGAGGGACATTTTCCGGTTCCAAATGATTGTCATAAATATTACCGCTGTATTTTATTAGGGAATGGTTTGGTTCATTACATCTATGCCTGCCCGGTAGATTTTTATTATGATATATCTAAGCAGCTTTGCATAAAGGGTGAATGTCCGATAATAAACGACTG
>JAANSO010003907.1:0-10741 GCA_036507315.1 Lepidocyrtus fimetarius | reverse complement strand
TACCACTACTACTAGAAAAAAAGTGATTTGACTGACTAAAGATTGCGGTTGCAGATGTCTGCAATACCAAGGTTGTTTACACTGTGGTACAGTAAATTAGTATTTAGCCAATAAAAATGTTGAAAAGTTCATACCTGAAAGAATAGGCAAAAGCAGACCCACTGATAATATTTGTACACCTTCATGTCACTCTCGTCAGTCGGCATTTTGTCGACGCCGAAGTGTGGGACCTCCCTTCCTACGTGCTTGTTAAATGAGCTCTTAACAAGATATGTGTGTGTGATCCAACAATAAGTGCTAGAAAAATAACAACAATTATAAAATTGAAAATTGTTTATATTTATTATGGAGAAAGTTGTTGAAGTTGTTGCAAGACACTTACTTGAGAACATCTTCTGGAATATCTTTGGTGTGAATACAGTCGATGGGGTTACCAACATATTGACGTGTTGTGACGATTAATGAGAAGGCCAATAAAATCATTACGGTCAAGCTGTAATGTAGGCGGAATATTGATGAATCTATCCGAACATGACTCACCTTAACAAGGTTCTTTAAACCACGAAAAATGTCCAACATTGTCCTCTCTCATTCACCCTACATACCTAATATTTTACCCTGACCACACGAGCACAGAAGTAGTTTAGTATTAGTAGTATATTTTTTGTAAACTCGTAGTATTTCTATTTTTAGACATGTCGTCCGCTGCTAATAAATCATTTAGAAAGTCATCAAAATCATATTTCGGGTCCATTAGAATTAAAACTATGATGGCAGTTGACAAATCCTTATCAATTCTTGGTAGTCTTTGAGAAAGTTGAATAAAGTTATTATTGCTTTTATATTGTGCATAATAATTTACTTGTCGCATAAATAGAAGAAGATTGTATTGGCAGTGAAAATGTCAAGAATGATAGCAATAATGGCAATAATGTAGATGACAGTACAACTACATATAGGAACATAACATTAAAAATTATTATTGGCATTTCACAAAGCCTACTACTATCCGATTTTAAGATAATATAGAGCACAGTCTGTACTTTCTCCAAGTCGTCAACAGCAGCAGCAGTCCCAATCTCCCCTCCATGTACGAAGGGGAGTTTTATTTGGGACGGAATTTTGACGGCGGCAGTGATGATGAATGAAAAAGGGGTTGCTGCGGACACAACTTTTCCGGATTCTTTCACTCCATCCCTTTCACTTGAACGACTTTTGTTACTACACAGTACAATTTGCTGGTAAAACGGTTCTTCCGCTACAGCATAAAAAGTAAATCTAGCTTTGACCAAGTTCATGGGTTTCAATCGTTTTGATAGTAACACTTCTGGCGATTCCTTTGAAATTTTTGGTAAACGTTCATCATTCGATCCCATTTTTTAAATAAACCTAATAACAACAGCAGCACATTTTATACACCAACTTTTCTTTTATTTTGCTTCACCGCCCTAGTTTTTTCATCATCATGATTCACATGAAACATTGTCATTGTATTTAGGATTGGTTTCATTTTAGAATGAATATATATCACAATAATATCATTATTTTTACAAAACACAACTTTCCAGATTGAAGATGATCTAGTAAGCAAATTATTGCAAATGAAATATATAATTATAGGCACGTGTTTAAGGCATCGTATTTCTCTTCTTGTCCTCTTTGCACCGTCCGCTGCCTTTGACTGTCCATGTGGGACAGTAAATCACAACAAATTATTGCATGTTTCCTTTCAAATAAAAGTTTTATAGCACGTCACAGAGAAAGTCACCATCTCAGCCAACTTTTTCTGCTGCTGCGATGATGATGACACGACTTACTGACTTGAGAGAAATATAAAACAAAACCATTCTTTCGTTTTTCCGTTCACTCTTTTACTCACTCATTCAATGCCGGAAGAAAGTGATGCAATAATGTTTCGATTCCAACTTTTTTCGCCCTCTCGCTCAGTTTAGCTTTGTTGATTTTGTTTCCTTTACTTCCACGAGAGTAAACTTTTTGAGATGATAATGATGCCAATGAAAGGATCATCGCCATCACCATCATCATCAGCAGCAATAATACGTCTAAACATACCAAAACTCAAACTTGGAAGTGATTAGAAAAAGTAGTTCCATTTGTATCCATAAACAACGTCATAAAGAATAGGATCCAAATAAAAAGGATAAACCATATTAGGTATATAAGCCGGCGTGGCAGTAGTAAAAAATCTTTTACTACAACAACTACTACTCCTGGTGCATTTTCACACACACACTATTTCTCACTGTCTATTAAGTTATTAACCATAACAGTCCAACAAACAATTGCTTATTGTTGTTGTACATAACAGTATTAGAAATCTAAAGTTATAGATTACATCTAAATGAAACACCATTAACAAAATACTTTCACCAACTTTCCTCCTAGTAATAAAGAACTCTGAAAGCTGACGAATCTTTGTTATATTCCACGAAAAAAAGGAGCTATCGGGTAATTTTGTTTATTGTTGTTTTGTTTATTAATGGAAAACACTACAAGACACTTGTGTGACAATAAAATCATGTAATGTATTTTGATAGGCAAATGTCTTGATATCTGCCGATAGAGACAAATAAAGAACCCAGATCAAAAGAACAAGTTTTTTTTCGATCCACCACTTTTAATAACGTTGTTCTTCTAATAATAACAGCAACAAAGCACAACCATAATAATATTTATAAATTGTAAAGCCACCACCGTCTATAAATAGTAAAATTATTATGTGAGCTGCAAAGTACTTGTATGTCTTCTTAAGGCATAATCATAACAATATTTCTTTTTTTACAAGACACTTGTGTGACAATAAAATCATGTAATGTATTTTGATAGGCAAATGTCTTGATATTTGCCGATAGAAACAAATAAAGATCAAAAGACCAAGTTTTTTTTTCGATCCACCACTTTTAATAACGTTGTTCTTCTAATAAAAACAGCAACAAAGCACAACCATAATAATATTTATAAATTGTAAAGCCACCACCGCCTATAAATAGTAAAATTATTATGTGAGCTGCAAAGTACTTGTATGTCTTCTTAAGGCATAATCATAACAATATTTCTTTTTTTTACTTTAATCCCTTCCTTTTTTCTTGGAAACGCCTTCCATCATTCAATTTTTTACTTTGTTGCTCTTTGGGACACACGCACACGTGAGTTTGAACAGGCAAAAGAAGTGTGAAGAGTTTTGGTAATCAGAGCATTTTTCTCTCATGAAAAATCAAAACAGAAGCAGCAGGAGAGAGGAAAAGCATGTTGGCAAAGTTTTTGCTGGCTTGGGGAGAAAACCGCTTTTGCAACAAAGTCAAGCAGAAAGGAAAAGGGTGCTTGAAAAAATGCTGCTGCTTGTCTACTTCTACTAAACTTTCTACTAGATTGGCGGTGATGCTGCTGCTGCTGATGCTAGACTATGCTGTTGTTCTCATATGATGACGATGATAATAATGCTGTTTTATGCTGGTGATCTATCCGTCCGGAATCCGCAAGCTAGGCACGAAGCAAAAACAGACAACAAAGAAAATCCAGGAAGTTTATTTGATACTATGAGAGGTAATGCGGTGTGTCGTGTGGTACATTTGAGCGATGATGATTCAGTGGTTGATGCTGCTCCTGCTTTTTGGTATGTGGTGGTAAGAAGAAGCCGGTGTTGGTGGTGGATAGACTATATGACGATTAGTTTTACTTGAATTTAGATACAGGAATCATAAGGTCTTGATTTGATGTTGAAAATTGCTTTCACTTTTGGAAAATATTGAGCAAGTATGCTGCTGCTGCTAGGAAATTCTCTTTATCACCATAAACAAAACGAGATTAATAGTAAGTGAAAATACGGGTGTAAAAGTGTTGAGTATTTGGTACTTTCTCTTTTTTCCCTCTCTCTCTTTATATTTTTCAAAATCAGAATCTGTATATACTAAATTGCGGATTTATTTAGTTATTGCAGTTTCCCATGTTTTTCATTTTACGAGCTGCTGCTGCTGTTGTGTGCGGGGTACCTGCTCCCATGTGCTTTCTTTTGTTTGTGGTTTAAGTTGTTTATTATTAATAACAATGGACTGCAGAATTTTTCATTTTAAGCTGGATAAATGTGTAAATTACAGCTACTACACATTGGATTCCGTGTTTTTTATCATGAGAAACTCGATGAGAGACTCACAGTGCGCTATCACTTGTTCGGACTTTTTCTTTCTTTCGCTTTCTCTGATTTCCCCTCTGTCTCTTAAAAATATTTTAAGCTTGTCAGAATAAGAGAAACTTAAATCGACAAATAAATTCCAAAGCTCAAGAAAGAGTAAGGCTTAATAAATAGATCATACTTTTCTTAGAATCTGATCTTGAGAAGTACACAGAGTTTTGTGGCAGACAAACATATTTTTTTGGGGGAAAATAAAATTCATGTATATATGTTTTCAATGCGCCCCTCTCATCCTTTCGTCAACTTTACAGCAACTGCCGTAGGTAACCATTTAAGTTTCAAAAGTCAAAAAACCTGGAATTTGCCAGTGTTTAAAACGTGTTCACTGCTCACTCACCACACAAACACCATGATACCGATCCATCCGATTTGACTGTCGCTGTGCTCATCCGTTGGATTCCAAACCACATCAGCAACTGTTACGTTTTCTTTTTCTAACTACTTTTTCTACTTCTGACTTTGGGACAAGAGAAGTCAAGTGAGAAGAGGCAAAAAAACCAAAAGTAATACATACATTGTATGAATTACATGTGTAATGGAAGTGGTGGTAAAAGAATGGCACGTATATATAAATGCAGACTCCGAGAAATGGAGATATACCCGGGTATCGGGGGATGGCTGCCACAACTTTACTAACAATTTCATACAAATCTTTTAGTCTTTTTCTTCTCTGGGATAAGATTTGTACCACATATAGCATCATCGTCGTCATCATATCTAAAACGTTTACGTTACATTGTACACACAGACAACAGCAAAAAATCGTGGGGAACACATGTAAGCATTAAGTAAAAACGAATCTGTATGAGTTGGAATAACTAAGAAAGAAATTGCTTTGCTTTTATGCAATGCCGGAGCCAAAAGAAATCATGCTGGCTCTTCCATTTCTTCTTCTTCTATTCTCTTTTCCCTCTCTCTCTCTCTTGGTAAAATGAAAAAGCAAGCAAAACTGTGATATGTGATAACAGCTAAATAGTCATCGTACAAGTATAAAACTAGTACTTCCACTTCCATAATATTTGGCCCTAAATTCTAAACTCCTCCGAAAAAGAATGTATCCTGCATCAGGAGGACACTGTGAAAACAACGGATTTACTGTACTGTCCTTATAATAGTCTGACAAAAAACTCTGTTTAGCTATATCACCATCGCCCAAGTTTTTAAAATGCTTTAAACAACAACAAATAGTAGTAAAGTAGGATGTGCCGTGTCGTTATCCAAGTACATTTTATGTAGTAGTTGGCTATGAACTCCAAAATTAGCAAAAGGAACTATTATTAGGTGTATTGTAAATGGAGTACAACAAATGAGATGACTTTTCACGTATGTTTTCTCAACAACATAATCAAACGATTGGAAAAATTGTTTCAAGAAAAACAAGTTCGAGCAAATAAATGCAGTTGATCTTCTTCCGCTTTTATTCCTGTTCTTTTTTTTCTCGAGCGATTTGCAGCCGTACAGATAGTTTACCGATGACTGCAAAAGAATCAGATGCGTATTGCTGATAGAAATTTATGCTACACAATTCATCTGTGTGGTGTGTGGACTATTATGAAATACGATAGACTATGGTTGTATAAAAGGGAACCTTGTAAACAACAAAATCAGAGAATTGGAAACGTGCATCTAATTCTATGATTTTCTACTTCCCTTGCAATTTTCATGGCATCATTCCACAACTTATACAACAACAATGGTAAAGACACATCCAAGACTAAGACAATCGGTTACTTCCTTCTTTTTGAGAGTCATGACATGAGTCTGTTAGATTTTCTTATAACATGCACCATTTCCAAAAACCGTGTGTTTTTGCATCTTTATAGTTCCAAAAAGAAAACCTTGGTATTCTCATTAACTTTTGTAGAAAAAAAATATACATAGTATAGTAGTAGTGGGCAAGAGAGGAAGGATGATTAGATTAGACTATTTTCCAATCCAATTCCAAAGTGCATGATGTCACTCTTTTTTGCATTCTCGCATGTTTCATATGGACCATGAAGGAAAAGAAAAAAGATTGTTACATTGAAAAGGAATTAAAGAAAAAGTCAAAGCACATTTTATACAAGACAAAAAGCAGACGGAAATCCAAGTAAAACTATTTCATTTTAAACTGTGGTAAAGTTAGCAGTTAATAGGCTACGGTATTTCAAAAAGTCCCTTTGTTTCTCCACTTTTGTTTGTATTTTAAAAAAAAGTTTTTTATTAGTTGAAGCTTTTTAAAGCGCAAATACATCAAGTTTATTTCCAAATTGATTTTATTTGTTCACTTTTCAATAAGATTTACTACTTTTTTGAGATATCAACGTAATCGAGTGTTTGGTTTTTATAGCTATTGAAGTTTTTTTAAAGAAATGTTCGTTTAAATGTTACTTTTTTTGCAGACGACAACGCAACATCAACGCTTCTGCCTCCCTGAAACAGTTTAATGAAAGAAACAGGAACAGAAGTTAAAAAAAAGTCAGCTAAAAGAAAGAAAAATTTCTCGTGAAATATTTTCCTTATCTCGGTTGTTAGCGTAAATCATTGGTCACAGACATCAGAATTTGAAAAATAGGGATGCATATTATTCTATCACTACTTTATTTACTGCTCGAGCAGTGTATCTAAAGCACTTTATTTTTTTACAAAAACAGTAGTCAAGTCGTGATTATGTTAAGACAGCGGTTTAATGTGTCTCTACTTGGCTCCTTAGTTCATTCAGTCATCATCAGTGATTTTTTTTTGTAAAATCTTGGCTGGCAATAAAAATGTGGATGATGGAAACTTAAGGAATCCACGGATATCAAGTCCCAAAATCCTATATAGCCGAGAACTCTTAAATAATATATGCTTAAATTGACTCTTCTGCATACTTACCAAAAAAAAGCGTAATAGTATGTAATAAGTTTGCCCAATTATTATTTATCGGAGAAACGCTATAATTTCTGTATCATTCATTAGTGCTTAAAGTTTGAAGCTATTCTTGAATTTAACGATAATTGGGATTGGAATGATTGGAATAATATGCTCTTTGAAATACCAGGAAGTAAACTAAGTTTGAGTCGTTGCTTTGCTTTTGAGCAAAGGAAAGTAGGGGAAAGGGCAATGATGTGCTCGTTTAGTAAGCTTTCTTTGAAAGAATTTTTGTGACGACAAGATTTGGGGCAATATTGTACGGGTAGTTTGCAGGGTAGATTCGGGAAACCAGAAAAAGAGTTTTACACGCTCTTTCTCTTGCGAATACTTTGAGAGCTGTGTGGAAAGGAAATTGTCGAAGAGTCAAAGCATGCATGGCAGAACGAACTGAGATTGAAATGGCATGATGATGTTGATACTCATGTCCTTTATCATGCCAAATCATTAAACACGAAATAAAAATACATGCACGAAAAGATTTTTTCTCTCATTACAAAGTTTACTTTGCATTATTATAATAACAAGCAAAAGGTTTAATTTGAAAATCTATTCTACAAGTTTAAATGAGTTACAATCGAATTAAGTACGCTTTGTAAATTATAACCGGATCTGTATACCTTAGGCTCGTTTTTATTTAAAGTAGTTTTGCTTGTCATTTCAATTCTGGATTTTACTATTTTTGTCTTGTATTAGAGTTACGCCTGACAGTTGAATTTTTGATGGTTGACGATCTTGTTTTCTTGTTGACAGCCAATTTATGTCATCATCATTAAAGATCACCAACGGGTTTTATTGGTAGCATCATGATTAGGGAAATAGTCATAGGATCAGTAAAAAGGAAAAGAGTATTTATAGGTACTGAAAGAAATTGCGGAGCGTTCATTATTTTTTTTAAACCTCCATGAAAAAAGGAGCACATGGAACGTGGCTAAAAATATACTTCCTTTGCTGTCTCCATGCACGGGAACTCATACTCTGTTCTTAGTTCTTCACACCATTTTTTGTCATGAACAATAAAAGAGATGAAAGAATGCGGCAAGGAGGTTCACTTTCACAAAACGTTTTCATTAAATAATTTTATTATTTATTTCGAATTAAGCTTTTTATAATTAAAATTAATTGAGACGTGCATAAAATATGTAGATTTTTAACCTTATACACCTGAAAATATTGTACAGTTAAAACTAACATTTTACATATAATTAACGATGAACATAGGTTAACCTCATATGACCTCTATATATCTAGAAACTAAGATCATCAAAAGAGACTAAAAAATGTGAAATATATTTTTAAAAGTCTTTGTATTGAAATATCATTTTAAAACGCTGAGAGCGGAGATGATATACACGAATCAACACACCACCGACCGACGTTATAAGTGATCTATGTGGGGGAAATGGTTATGAATAGTTGTCATGTTCAAATAGTAGAACACAAAAGTAATGGTAAAACTAAAAAGAACTCCGCCTCAACGATAGTTGTGTGTATCTCATTTTACTTTATATAATCAACTAACAATAACGATAACAATTGAAAAAATAAATGCTTAATGGTAGACAAAAAGATCATTAACAATAATTGATAGGTATCACTAATAATTTATATATTGTCACTTGTCGTCGCGCGATACTTGGAACATGAAATGCATCATCAAGACTGATAAATAAAACTTTCGTCTAATAATGTGATGCATCAATTAACTGTACAAACAACGGCAATATCCAAAAACACGTGTGATGAATAACATTTAACTAAACAGGTAGTCTGCCACATAACCTTGTAATTTTTGCAATTCAATTTCATAAAATTCAAAAAGTTTCAATTTTTTGCTTATTTAAATACAAAACTTTATAGAATACATATTACATACGGTGTATAAATAAAACGTATTTTGTCTTTCCTTTTTTGCTTCCAAAAACAACAGCAACGGAACTTTTTTTTATTTTTGTCGCAGAGAGTTTTCCTTCTTGTTTACCAAAGAGCTCGAGTGAATACAAATATATAAGAACACAGATTTATGCACGATATACACATGTGCCGTTGTAGTTCATGCTAAACTTTTGGATAAAACAAATGATACAAGAAATTCATACAGAAAATAATTGCCGTATTTACAAGGCATCATCATAAGCATAGCAAGTGCCGAACGAAAAAGTATGGCACATAATAATAATATGCTATAAATATTAATTTATTATTATTATACTGCCGGGATTTTCTTTTGAAAGAATTGGGTCAGTAGCGCTCTTCCTATTTTTTAATAGAAAAATTATTGTTTAAATATTCCATCAAAACAAAAAAAATACTAAAATAAAATTTTGTTCACAAACAATCATTTTCGTTTACTTTTTTTTTTACAAATCTCATAACCTGATCGTGACTTTTTAATAAACTAATTATTAGATAGTAGTGTCTGCTTTGCGAATTGTGTCAACTCACAACTGCTTATTTGACTGATTTGTATCGTTTTTCTTAGCAAACTCATCTATTACTTCCTTATAAATTTGTGGATCAATGTTTCTACCAAGCATGTAGAGTACCCACCAATCCCCGACAGACACCCTTTTGGAAACGGACTCAATGGCATCCTCTCGTACCATTCGGTTTCTCGCGTGCATAAGTCTTGGACGAAGGCTTGGCATGAAAATTACTAAGGCACGGAACACGACGACAACGGCAGTCAAAATGGCCAAAATGATGAACCAAAACCACAAGAAAATGTACGTTTTCTCATTGACAATGTTTAATGGAAGAATACAGATGGCATCGTGTTTTTCAATTGTTGCAGAAGGACCAAACCTTTAAATGCAAAAGAAACTTTTAGAACTATCATCTCCAATTAAATCATCTCTTAGATTGAATCTTTAATATATGACTTACTTGCGGAAAGTACATTTCGTGACGCGTGGAAAGACAAAGACCATGTTGTCGTATCTGTTTTCTTGATCCTGGTCATCGAAAGTCAACATCACGGAACACGACGACAACGGCAGTCAAAATGGCCAAAATGATGAACCAAAACCACAAGAAAATGTACGTTTTCTCATTGACAATGTTTAATGGAAGAATACAGATGGCATCGTGCTTTTCAATTGTTGCAGAAGGACCAAACCTTTAAATGCAAAAGAAACTTTTAAAACTATCATCTCCAATGAAATAATCTCTTAGATTTAATCATTAGTATATGACTTACTTGCGGAAAGTACATTTCGTGACGCGTGGAAAGACAAAGACCATGTTGTCGTATCTGTTTTCTTGATCCTGGTCATCGAAAGTCAACACTTTAAAACCATAAGACATAAAGTCTCCTTTGAAGAACCAGTTCATAACAAACATCTGGAAGATTACATTCACAAAGCAAATTGCTTCGCAGAGCCAGTAACGGAAAGCGTACATGTTGTGTTGCTGAAAGAAAAATAATAAAAAAGTTCGTTACCTCCAAAACATTTAAACCCTCGACCTGCTAAAAAATTATTTAAATTCAACCAAAAACAAACAACAATTTATTAGTCTTACATTCAAGTGTCTAATCAAGTAGTCGATCAAAATCCCCTTTTTCTGGTTCTTTTCTTCTTCAGTACGGAGTCCAATATTGAGACCACACACGATTGTATTCATTAATCCATGCTCCCA
>JAANSO010003906.1:0-10742 GCA_036507315.1 Lepidocyrtus fimetarius | reverse complement strand
CCAAATTTGGTTTCATTCTGTTTAGGCTTTTTTGAGTTATCGCGGAAACGGACGGACGGACAGACAATCATACCGATCTCATAACTAGCTTTTCAAGCTAGTAATAATCATATTCTAAAATACAATTATTAAATTTTACTTATCTGTGAATATTTTGAAATAGACCATTTTTGCAATAAATTGTATACCCAGCCATAATGTTGCCAATGTTCATGTTAGGAGGTTTCAAATTATTCAGACTATAATTCTCATTTAGGCAATACAAAACACCTGAGATAGTAACAAAGATTGCGTTAGAGAAGTTCATTTTTATTAAAGCAGATGCAAACCTCATGTGATTTCAATTAGCGATTCTAGATTTTAAAAAATGTCATCAATTTCAATCACAAAATTGCAAACATTGAATAAGCAGTAGTTCATATCAATCTAGTATAATATGCTAATTTAGGTCCGGGTTGTTAACATTTTTAGATTACTTGTTCATGTCTTAGGCGCGGTTCCAGGAATTTAGTACATGCGGTTAAAAGAAGCATTACTATAGACTACCCTGAATGAATAATATTGACCTGAAATGTCTCATTTTGAGTATTTGAGTGACAATGTAGCACAGAAACATCAAATGAAGCGTTGTTAGTCCAGTAAGCTGCTGTCGCTGATCAACTTGCCTTCTTCAAGATCAAGAAGCAAAAAATCATTTTGTGCGTTGAGCTCATATTATGTTTGCATTGATTGAAAACTAGAAAAAAATGAAACTTATTATAAACAGAAGATCTCTACATTTTTTGGAGTGATGATCGGTAAGTTGTGGTGTGGTCTGCTTGTGCTTGAAAAATTTAACACGAAATATCTAGCGTCTGCTGATATTATATAAATGGTCATCACGGAACTGTTTTGGTTACCTCATTGTTGTTGTTCCCACATAAAAAACTGGACCAATAAATGGTTCATTTTGAATTTTGTATTTATTTTTACACTGTCTACATCAGTTAAAATTTTATGGAATGTGTATTAAAGAAAAAGGCGTACAACTGCGCATCATACTGCTACTGCTGTACATCTTCTATTACTACTGGTATAATATAGATTTCGTGGTTTTACACTGCCTACATCAGTTAAAATTTTATGGAATGTGTATTAAAGAAAAAGGCGTACAACTGCGCATCATACTGCTACTGCTGTACATCTTCTATTACTACTGGTATAATATAGATTTCGTGGCGGTTTAGTCGATAGACGTCGTAATTTCAGTAATCACAGTTTTAAATATATCAGTATCAATATCATATAAGTAATCATTAATCACGAATTACTGCTCGCAATATTTTGGCCAATTAAACTGATATTTGCATAAATACACCCAAATATATTCCAGTGATGAAAATCTTAAACATTTCTTAATTCAACCAATTGTTTTTAAATTGCAATTGAGTAGCTTTTAATTTTTACATAATATTTCTTATGTAAATACCGACTTCGCTAATGTAAGCAGCACAGAGATATTAAAGATCACAATGAAAACAATGAACAAACAACTATAAAAATTAGCCCATTGTCTATTTGAAATTGAGCACTTACCTGAATGAAGTCAAATATCTGATGACTTGGACAGTCGCTCCATTTTGTTTCATTTAGTATTGAATAATAACAATGTTGAAAGGTCACATATCTAAAGAGCGTAGTGCGCGCGCACGTCAATTTTGTTATCATTTTAATAGCTTAAATCTCAGCAAAGATTATCCGCTTTCATTCGCGTCAGTACTTGGCACATTACGGAAATTGTATAATTTAACAAACAAATAATATACCTGCTTTTATTAAAAGATAAAATATAATTTGTTTGATTTATGTTCTATTTCATTTGTACAATTATCAGTCAGTTACGGGATATATTTTATTCAATGGCTCATATATAGACACAAGCAAATATGTTTTAAACCGCCTTAATTGATATAACTTTGCGGACAACTTACCATTATTTGCAATTTCAATTTGTAAATGCAGTAAAATGGAGCTTCAAATGAATAAATCTAATCAAATGCATCATGCTTGTGGCTAGACTAGAATCAATATATCTTTTACAATACTAAATTTGAAATCATTCGTCGCTAATTAATGAATATTACTAATATTTACCATCTTACTTTATTTAATCACATGTGTATTATACCCTAATCTAAACAAGAGACAAAGAGAGACAGGTGAATGGGCAATAAAATTGTTACTTTAGCCATTTATTGGTACGCTAAGCAACTTGTAAAACTGAGAGCACAGCAGGTGGCCATTAGTCAAATCGAAATTTTAATTGATGAAAATCACGACAGTGTAATCACGGTCGTGTCTTTAGGGAGGAACATAGAGGATCAAAATATGTTAAAGAAAATGTTTCTTGTCAAAACAAGAGATCATTTTTATGTATGGCGAAATTGCTCGAAACACCATACTATAGCATAGCATAGGTTAATACAAATTTAACGCTAATAATGTGTGTGTATTAAAAATTGCACAGCCGTAGCTTTTAGTGTAAAACTTGTTAAATTTCTGGCAGGTTCTCACTCAGTAACTCTTACCTTTGTCCTCTTAATAATCAAAAAGAGGTAAACAGAAGCGAATAAAGTAATCGTGAGATCCCGACGTGCAATGATTAAAAACAGATTTACTAAAAATGTCGGTCAGTACTCACCGCTTCATTTTAAATTGCGCGTGCTAATTCCTTCATTTGAAATTTAAAATTATGATGATTAATGAGTACTCATCCTATGAAACTGTATTTATGTAACTCGTATACTGACATAACACAAAGGGATTTTCCAGTTCCATCGGTATTTTGGATTTTTTGCTTGAACTGTATTTTCACAACTATGCAAAAGTTACTTCATAATATATAAACTTTCAAACTACCAAGTTATTCCCAACATGGTTATGTGAAAATTACTTCATATATATGTAATACAACTATTGGCATAACTATCTTATCCAGTCCTACTTATCTAGATTCATAAACCTGTAAAATTGACAAAACCTGCAAAATAATTGCATTTAACCTAATGTTAGATTTGAATTAATTGATTGAAATGTTTCTTTTAATTTACAGGAAGTCCTTCAAAAGCTTTTTGACCTCTTTGATAAAAAGCAGCAGAAACAGCTAAATCAACATGAGTGGATTGAATTTCTCAAACTGCGTCTCATTGGAACTGGTCCTAACAGGTACCATATTCCCACAATAATCTAAACATTTTCCGGCATGTATTGCAGGCTTAAGTTAACTCTTATGTTTATGCTATTACTGGAATAACCAGAATTTTAACCTTTTAAACAATGATAACTTATTAGATCAAATCTAGTTTTTTCGCACATTTTAACTGTCTTTAATGGCGGGAAATTCGTCTTTTAGTTGAATACTCCTAAATGAAAGTGCCAATTTTGAAAGGTTTACAAGGGCTAATAACTTTTAGACGTTAATGCATTGATAATTTACAATTTGTCATTAAACCTGTAAAATTTGAATATTATACAACCTCATAAACCTGCTGCTTCACATGATATTTACATAGTCATAAAAATAATTAATGATTATTATGGCAAAACGTAACAATTTTAAACTTTACGTCAGGATAGTCATTCAACGTGCAATGACCGTGATTGATATTAGCCGTTCAATTCATTAAAGTATTGTATAAAATACATTTTTGCAATTCCAGAACTATTATAATTACTAAATTAGCGACTAAGCAGCGTGTGTTTGTTGTAATGGAGGAATTATCACTTTGTGAGAAACCAGTTTCTACCAAATTCATGACGATGACTACCTGCTATGTGTACAACGCAACGTGAATATGAATTTGGGGTTAAATTTNAATTCATGACGATGACTACCTGCTATGTGTACAACGCAACGTGAATATGAATTTGGGGTTAAATTTGCGAAATCCTACACTACTGTTATTTTTTAATCTCATGAATGAAGGTAACTGCGTTTACCTGCCAAGAAAACTGAATATTCTATGTTAAACTAATACTGAAGATACAATTCTTATGAGATCTTTCCAAAATTGAGACTCGTAATTACACAAACAAAAGTGACTTTATGGATTTAAACTATCTTTTTTAAAGATATACCTAAGAATAATATAGAGGTTAGTATTATAGTAAGACAGGACAGAATAGAAATCATGAGAATGAAGAATTATTGTCAAAATAATGTAAAAAACTGGTTGGTCTCTCTGGAGTCGACTTCATGTCTATCATTTATGCAATATTTTATTCAGAATAGCGAGAAACTTCATTAAAGTAACGTATCATCAATGAAAAATGGCCAGGCCAGGCCAGAATCAGTGAAACCTCGGGTATAATTTTCAGGAACAATACTTAATGCAACCCTTTATGCTGTTATTCACTCATATAAAAATGTTAATATTTGCATAATATTGAAAAAAACGAGATATATGTAATTGGTACTTTCTGAGAGGGAACACTGCAAAATGTTTCATGCGATGCATTCATTACAAGTTTTTTTTGTAAAACACAATGAAATTGTTATTAAAAAATGGAAAGGTATTTCTGCTTTCAGAATATTTTGCATTATGATTTTATAGAATTTAGGTAAGATGATGTCAGAAATCCATTCGAATAAAGTGTCCATAGTCCACCTAATACATATATCTAACATGTAAATGCTGGAGTATTGTGTTAAGAATAAATCCGTTGTCCATTGAAAGGTTTATAGCAAAGCAATCTTAAGATTCTAACAAAAATTTAATTAAATAGCACGATGAAATACCGAAACCTTCAATAAATCATTTGACCACTTCTCCAGCTTCTGTTGCTAGATGAGTAGATAGGGTATGGAATCATACATGAATTGTAGTGAAGACTTGGGTAACATCTTTTAAACAGAACGGAGTTTTAGAAGAATTTTATGAAAGAAAATCTTTGTAAAAGAAAAGTAGGGGTAAATATTCAGATTTAATACACAAACTAGAGATTCACAATTCTTATTTGTGTTGAAAGAAAAATTTGGTTGCATGAGGTGTGCTCACTTTGTTATTTTTGTTCTTTAAAGGGAGGATCGTCGGGTGGATTTCGTGGAACTCGTGGAATCGGTCACCTATGCAGTCTGTGGGGATGACAATGTGGATTTTGAAAAGTTTCGTACTATTTTTGGAGATAAAAATGTAAGGGTGCTATTTATAGCTTTAAAACTTTTGTGTGACAAATCGACTCCTTTTCTTTAAAACAAGAGTCCAAATGTTTTTGAGTTTTCAATTAGTAAGGTTGTGCCAGGTTTTAAAGAAAATTTCAAAATGGGAGCCTTTGTATGTTGCTAGTTTGTGATGCTAATTTGATAAAATAAAAATTAACAAAGGCTTTTGTAATACGTTACTTAATTATATTCTAATTTGATAAAGGTATTAACAAAATTCTTCCGACTAATTGACCGAGACGGGGATGGTGTCGTTACAGCAGAACAAATTATGGAATTTATTTCGCAGTTAAGCAGTTCAAGGTAGCCTGTTAAAAATATATTAATTGAATTTAAAATTTCCTCATGTGTGGTAGTTTATCATCTCGTACAGCAGAACAAATTATGGAATTTATTTCGCAGTTAAGCAGTTCAAGGTAGCCTGTTAAAAATATATTAATTGAATTTAAAATTTCCTCATGTGTGGTAGGTTTATCATCTCGATTTGATTTGAAATTTATACAGATCGAGTAGCCGCTTGACCAAGGAAAATATTCTATTTCTGGAAAAGCTTTTCCGAGAAAATGTTGGGGATGGTAATGAAATTAGGAAGGAAGACTTTAAACGAATTATTCAAACAAAGAATGTAAGTTTTTTATGTTATCCAGCAACAAGTGAATGAGTAACGTTTTCCAAAGTGACCGATCTAATGCATTCTACTTGGGAATTTTAAAATTTTTTAAGGAGTTCTTTGTTGATCGAGTGTTTGACATTTTTGATGAAGATGGCTCTGGTGCCATTTCTCTACATGAATTTCTGGATGCGATGCATCAGTTTGCTGGACAGGATGCGGATGATAAGATTCGCTTTCTTTTCAAAGTTTATGATGTTGATGGGGACGGGGTAATTCGGTGTGAAGAGTTGGGGAAAGTCATTCGAGCTTGTTTAGCTGAGAATGGGATGAAATTTAGTGACACACAGACTGGTAACTAAAATATTAAGAATTGTATTAAAAATTTAACTACGAAAGTTTAAAATGAATTGTGTTTATTGCGTAGATGAATTGACCAGAGCTCTCTTTGAGGACGCGGATGTTGAAGGGAAAGGCGCTTTGTCATTTGATGCGTTGAAAGCTCAACTAAAGAAACACCCTGGATTGCTGGAAAATATGTCCATCATGTAATACCAAAACTTACGAGTTGACTATTACAACTAGATTTTAAATAATTTTAATTTAATGAGTGTTGATTTTATATTTTGCGTTTAGGCTTGATCAATGGTTGGTTCCAGAAAAACCAAAGCAAAGCGCTTCCATCTACTCATGGATAAAGAGCCAAAAGCCAAATCAGCTCTCTTTGAAATATATTAAAAACAATTATGTTTATCTTATATGGCGTCTCATATTTTGTCATTGTAAACATTTCCCTCTTTTCCACTCGTTGTGTTGACTTTCATGAAAAGTTTCCCAATGCGAGCACTTATCTTGTTTTGGCAAGGGGAGCAGGTAAGAAGATTTCTAAATGAGGATTAGTATTACTTTAACTTAGGTATTCTAACTTGATTTATTTTGGAAACACTCCAGGACAATGTCTTAACTTCAACTGTACGCTCATTGTTGTTGTAATGCTGCGGCAGTGTTTGACATTTTTGAGATCCCGAGGAGCTTCAGCAATACTTCCAATAGACCAGCATATAAAATTCCATAAAGTGACTGGCCAGCTTATTTTCTTCTTTGCTTTTCTGCATACAATTATGCATTTAGTTAACCTCTGTAAGTGTTGTTTTGCTTTAAGCGCTGAGATTTACATTTTTTATTTTTTATTAATAAATTCTGTTTAAAATGTAGCCGTTGCTGTAATGCCGTCAAAAGGACCATTGGGAGACTGCATGACAAATGCAAGCGTTCCATGCCCCATTAACTCTGGAAACTGGAGTTATATGGAATTTCTGTTTGACCCTGTTCCAACTAGCCAACAAGGAATATTTTAGTTTAGGGCTTATTCCGGGATACGCATTTAACAGCGGTGTTATTCTCATCATTGTTTTGACAATTATGGTTGTTGGTTCAATGCCTTTTGTGAGACGTGGAGGCTGCTTTGAGGTAAAGTATAAAAATTTCTAGAAACATGAAAGTGAAAATGCAAAAAAGAATGTTTTTTTCGAAACCAGGTTTTTTATTGGACGTCATCTGCTGTATTATGTATTCTGGTTTCTCCTAATAATTCATGCACCCAATTTTTGGAAATGGTTTCTTGTGCCTGGAGTAATATTTTTAATTGAGCAGGTAAAGTTAAGAGCATACATCTTTATGAGGATATTCATTTTTCATTCATGCAATTGCGTTTTATATAGGCCTTAAGATACTATAATTGGCGAATGGGTCGTGGTCGCACTTGCGTTAGCTCTGGCATTCTACTCCCATCCAAAGTAACCCATTTGGTTATACGAAGGCCACCAAATTTCGACTTCCATCCTGGTGATTATGTATTTGTTCGAATTCCTAAAATTGCTAAATCAGAATGGCATCCGTTTACTATAAGTAGTGCACCGGAGCAAGAAGGTGTGTATATGTGTATAAATCTCGATTTGTAATCCTTAATATTTATGTTTTATAATTTAATATCTTTTCTTTATAAAAAAATAGATGCGATTTGGTTACATATCAGAGCTTGTGGAGAATGGACGAGTCGTTTATACGAATACTTTGAAAAAGAACAGGAAAAGCTACGAAGTTACAGTGATACTTTAGTTGCACGAGCTAAAAGAACAACAAAGTTGTCTGTAAGGATGAAGACTGTGTCAGAAGGAAAAACGTAATTTTTGTTTAATTTTTTAATTTTAACAGTGCGTAAAAATATTGCATTTATATAGAATAACTTTTGTATATTTTTGAAACAGGGTTACAATAAATTCTCAACCAGAGGATACGCCAGAGAAAGCAGTTTTGGACCAACATCGCAAACGGTTGCCCACGGTAGGCGTTAGCGATTCACAGGAATCAGTTGATCCAACCAGCTCAAACTCAACTGTGAATGGGGTTAATAACGGTACGTAGAATAAAACCTTACAAGCGGTAAACCAATTTCAACTCGGTTATTCATGAAATAGCAAAAACATTTTCGCAAACCCATTTTAAACTCTCGCAGAAGTATACAGTTCTACTTCCACGTTGGATACGGTCAATGAATGTGATGCAATGATCCGCGAAAAGAATGTGACAATTTTGACCAAACCAAAGCCAAAACTCACATCAACTAAATCACTTCCTAATGTCCACGAGCGAATGAAAAGAAGAGAAATAAAAATGTTGTAAGTGAACAATACACTGTTGCAGATACGTCCTGTTTTTTACTTTACGAAAATAATATTGCATGCACGTCACACAATCATTGAATTATGAGTTTTTAACTTTCATAAATCTTTTTTTGTAAAAACAGGAACCGCGTTTCAGCACCTCATATCCAGCGGTCACTTTCTGTTAATGAAATGGAGAATAAAGAAGGAAAAACAATACGAAATGGAAATAATGCCAACAGTGTAGGCAGCGTGCGTGCTCGAAGAACCACTGCAGCAAGTTTTAAATATATGCGAAACAAGCCAAAAGTGATCACTTTAAAGACACCCAGTTATGAGGAGAACCATCACCAGAATGAAATGAATTTTGCAAACTCTACCGTTGTTGGTATGATTGGGTGTGAGCAAAAGCTTGCAGAGGAAGGGAGATGTGGAGGAGGAAACAATAATGGAGAAATGTACCCACAGTTGGACTCTGAAGCCAACGAACTTCATCCAATCCTTGGTACAACTAACACCAAGCACGGATCTTTAGCAGTGGGAAGGCCATTAGAGGTACTGCAAAAAATTAGTTTAGCTCTCATTATTTTTACAACTCATATAACATTTCTTATAAAGCTTGAGCGCAATAATAAAAAGAATATGATTATTTTAGCTTTTTTCTTGTTTTATTTGCCCAGATTTATTTAGACGGACCGTATGGAGCCCCTTCCAGCCATATATTTCGTGCTGAGCATGCTGTTCTTATTGCTACTGGGATCGGGGTCACTCCATTTGCAAGTATACTTCAATCTATAATGCATTCGGTATTGGGCGTCTCGAATTTGTTGTCCAAATTGTGACTTTACATGGTGTGGGGAACTTCCTCAATCCGTTCTTAATTTGAAGAAGGTTTGTTCACTTTATTATTCTTTTTCCATTTCAACATGCAGTTTCATAAAATATTGCATATTATAAGCTGTAATGTTTGGAGTGTCTTACGCATTTACTACTTTCCATTGCACAAAAAATCCTTTTGATTTGCTAGTTTATAATAAAGAGTTTGGTTCTTGTAGTTTTGAAAAAAATTATGCTCGTTATGTGCTCATTTTTTATGTTTTTATGGCTATATCATTTCCGCAGTTTGAATTCATGCTTTTGTTTTTACCCATTCTTCACTGTATAGTACAACGCATTCAAATTTGTAAACTTTTTTCAATAAACGAAATCATTCCTGGGGTATATAATACAATATCAGAAACGGAGTCAAAACAATTTTATGAACTCAGTATTTATTACAAGTGGGAATTTTATTATTCAGCAACATAAAATTGACATAATACACGATTTGTATGTGTACTTTTATGACAGCAGTTTATAAATTTGATACAAATCAAATCTTGTTGGTAGATTTGGTACATTTTTATGGAAAGAGTTCAATATTTTAATGTAGGTCTTTGGCTTTTTATTTACAACATGTAAACAAATTTTCATAAATTTCGTCACAGGTGGACTTTTTCTGGATCAATCGAGACCAAAGATCGTTTGAATGGTTTGTTCATTTACTGAGCCAGCTGGAGATCGAACAAGCTGAAAGTGGGGCGATGGAACGTTTCCTGGACATGCACATGTACATTATCCTCTGCACTCCAAAGAACTGACATGAAAGCAGTGGGTCTTCAGCTAGCTTTAGATCTTCTCCATGAAAAGGTTTTTATTGAAATGTTTTTGATCCTAATACGCTCTGACAAGCTCATATTACAGAAACGCAAAAAGTTATGAAACTAATAACATACTCAACACGGTGTTTGTTTCTATTTGTTTCATAAAGGAAAAACGAGATTTGATTACGGGATTAAAAACTAGAACAAATGCTGGCAGGCCAAACTGGAATAAAGTAAGGATTACAATCTAATGCTCAATAACTTAATTTTGCTAAAAAGTTTAAATGAGTTTCTGCAGAAATTTTTCACCCATCAAATAGAACAGTTCATGATTTGTCATTTTCATTTCACTAGGTTTTTCAACAAATTACTGAACAAAGGAAGGGAAAGGTAACCGTATTTTATTGTGGACCTCCGGCTCTAGCTCGAACTCTGAAATTTAAGTGTGCCGAGTTTGGATTTACCTTTAGAAAAGAAATCTTTTAATATAAAAGCTTCAATGAATGAGACAATAAATGAACAGAAAGTGCAATGCAAGAATGGTATTTTACATACACGACCGCAACTTAATACTCTTTATTATTTGTATTAGATAAAAATATATCGGATAATTTGTAGATACTTTA
>JAANSO010003905.1:0-10742 GCA_036507315.1 Lepidocyrtus fimetarius | reverse complement strand
AGGGGCATTCATATATGATTTTGTGCGGCCGGCACCTGTCCGGCCGGCTCCTGTCCTAAAATCTTGGCTACAGCCCTTTTGATAGCTTTATACCATATAGAAATGGCTACTGCATTGAGAGAATTTTTCGCCATTTCTTTCTACTAACGAGTTGGTAGTAGCTAGCGGATGCAACATAAACAAATTATATGAATTGGTCTGCAAACTGGTATAAAGATGGTTTTAATATGCTTTTTGTTTGGAACATTCATTATTATGATCACGTAATCGTATTCCTGATTAGATGCGGATTAAATCAGATCCACTTCGGCAAACAGAGGCAAAAGAAGGGTTTGCAGATTATTGTATAGACATATCTTGCTAATACTGACTTGCATCAAGCTCCAGGATTTCATGTTAAATGGTATTCCATGTTGCCAGATAATACTGGTTTTGTTGCAAAATTTAAAAACAGCAATACAAAGAGATTGTATGATTGCAAATGATTTCTACAATAATTACTTAGTTTTTATTTCCATCATTATTAATTACGTTGACACGTTATGTCAACCTTATGTTATGTGAGTTTACCATGTAAAAGTTTTTCAAGTAAAAAAACCAAACATCACAACACAAATGATTTTTCCCTTAAAATTGCAATGCAATACAATTCCAAAGGCAAATTTTGATGTTATTAGGTCAGAAAGACATTCTGCTGAGATACTTCAATCCGTAATGAGGTTAGGAAAAGTGTAGGTGTGGTACAACTTCCATGAGTGTTGTGTCGATGATGATGAAAACAAGCTTCATGATTTATTAATCATCGAATGAGATTCATATCATCAAACCTGGAATACAATTTGGAATTTTTAAAGAATTAAATGATATGAAAAATGGATGGAATATTTTCTCATTCACAGATATTCAAACTTTTGTTTTGTAAATATTACACTAATAACAATAAGTCATACATATTTAATAGGTATGCAATTGCAAAGACGCATTAAAGCAGTTTCTGATTACTTTCACGGATTACTAGTTTTCACTGGATAAGGAGATTATGTCAATTCAAAAACCAAGCAATTCGATAAGAAATAATAACATTGCGCTACATTCTGTTGTAATCATCGAGTGAACTCAGCAAGATAAAGTATTTTGTACTGTTTCGTATTTTTTGTAAAATACAAAGAAATAAAAATAACAAAATCAAAATCCATATAACCCTATTTATTTAATGTATATTACTTATTATTTGATATATAACAATCAATAGTAAAATCCTGAATCTATACTAAATATAAGCTTTGAATATAAATTAAACCAAATCCTCTCTATTAGTTCTATCAGAACTTTTACGTTCCTTCATAGGTCGCTTATAAATTAGATATGAATTGAGAATTGGGCGTGGTTGGTTTAAACATAAAACAATGAGCATTTTAGGTACAAATGAGAATTGTGATGGGCTATAGGAATCAGCAGGTATTTAACTAATGATTAATGATAATAGGCAAATCATATAAAACTTTTATATCATATAATATTCGAATGATTTGGACTCACAGGATCCTGCAATATATTGGGGAATGAGATGTGATCATTTTCTTAAACTGAAATATTTGTGGCCCGCAATGACAAAGAAAGACTGAACATTGACCTATGCATAAAAAGTTTTATAGCAACAAACGTTTATTACTTCGTCGGCAACAAAGATCACTGCTCGCGCAAATAATATGCAATTTTAACAAGAGTACAGTTTCCTCTCGTTGTATGATAAGCCAATACAAACAAATGATTGTCAGGTGGAGTAATTTATGTGGAGCATAAATGTTTCTTTTACTTGTGACGAATCATTTTCAAAAAGTCCTACAGGATGAAGCCAAATATTTGATTCTTTAAAAGTAAAAAGTAGATATCAGGTACACTATTTTATGCCTTTGTTACTCATTGTTACTCACAGCACAGAGAAATATATTTTAGTACTTTTCACAGGTATACAAGTTTATTTTGGTATCCTGCTGCTTTTAAAGTCTTTCACGGCACGACTACAAAAATAATGAGATTCATAAAATACTACGAGTTAAAATGGTACAGATAACAACAAGCGTGATATTTCTTCAGAAATGAGATTCGTAGCATTCTCAAATGCTCTTGTTGTCACTGAACATCCGAAAATTAAAATTAGGCAAAATAGTCAGTAGAACGGCATTCTTTAAAAGTTCAAGAAGCTGAAACATTCTAAACAGAGGTTCGATATGTTTTCAAGTGAAAATAGGTGCATCATCCCTACCTCTTGATTGCTATTTTGCTTTTAAATTTCTTAGAATTTTCTTCGTACAATTTTTAAAATACATTTAAATAATCATAGGTATACCTATCTCGTCGAATGAAAAATTGTCTACCTTAATTTTGAACGTAGAAAACTCTGTGAGTTAAATATTTAACTGCACAATTAACAGTAACCCACAATCCTAATTCATTAACAAGTAGCGTAATTGTTACCCTTATGACTCATGACATGATAGTTCGCTAGTTCGCATTTAGCAAAAGAAAATACCAGGCTAAATTGGCTAAATAAATTAAAAACAACATCAAAGCGGTAATATAAGATTAGCAAAAAGAGATTGACTCATTTTGTATTTCTATTTCATTTGAAGTAAACAAAAACAATTTCAATATCGTTTGTCGCTTGCCAGAAAGAGACAAACACTTGACCAAAAATTGCATCATTAGTCAATACCAGGAAGTTGGCTGCCCTTGTTTTTCATCGCCAAATAAATGTTTACGGTCATTTTCCAAACAAATAATTATGCGTTCTGACGAGTTTGCGTAGGCAAATATATAATTTTTTAAACGAGAAGACAATCAAGAGAGCGGTGAGTTGACACAGCTCATTGTTTGTAAACAATTTTTGTAACTAGTATTGAAATGACTGACCAAAAATGCAATAATATTAGTTTAACTGTACCGTGCATGCGTCATATAGTATTCATACAAACCTGTCATTTATCGTTAGCCTTTTTATTGCGCTTTTACTACTTCGCTGTACATTCGAAAACGGTTGTTTTTAGTTACCACATCTTTATGCAAGTTGATTATTAATGCCGCGTCAACTGCAACAAAACTGAATGTCTGCGTTTGTTGACTATGATAATAGCAAGTAACGTTGATGGTTTGAGGTCATGATTTGTTTTGTTGGGATTTTATTTTTGAATCTCTCGAACTAAATCGAAAGCAATACAGGTAACGTAACAGTTACCGACATGAATACAGCACAACAGCAATAATCACGCTTGTTGTGAATCAAAATTGGTAGCTAGCAACTTTGAATACCAAAACAATTACAGCTAAAAAATCAAAACCTTCGTTCTCTTTTGGATTGGTTTTGTTAATTCACGAAATATCTTCACATGTAGTAGTTGCAAAGTAGTAATATGTGCAGAACTCATCGTCATATACTATACTATACTATACTATACAGAAAAAGTCAGCTCATACCAGTTCATAGGAAAATAACCAAAAATCATCGCCAAACTGTTTACCTGAATTGCTAACTGTAGAGAGATGTTGTAGTGACTTGCATGAAAAACATGATAATAGTAATGATGGTGATTCAGTTACTATATAGATTCTTTATGCGGCTCATCTCTCACGTTTGCATTTTCATTCAGTTTTTCTGCTTAAAATTGAAGGAGGATGACAATATTATTGTAATTTACCCTGCTTACCCAGTATTGGCTAGAATCTGTTAAACAACGATGATGGTATTTAACCAAATGAATCATGTGAGTATGAATCGACAACTCGACCTATTATTGTGATGAATACGTGAATCAATAAAATTGTTTAAACCAACCAAGCTATATTATGATGTAGTAGTAACTACCAAATAGGATATATTCGTATGAATTTTATGCATAATAATTTTGTAACACTAACGATAAATACTTCATTTTCAAGGTGTCAAAGAGTCTAAATAATATATAGAATTGCATTAAAAATCTCAAAACATTAAAAAATTAGTTCGCCAGTAGTGGATAGCAATTCAGTCATACTAAATTTTCTGTGACACAAAATGATAAAGGAGTATTTTCGATATTATATAAATGAAATTATAAGCTGTACTTCCTTTTCCTTTCTTCAATTTATTCCTATTTGTCTACGGTGCAGCTAACTGCTTTCGAAAGCATAAAAATATTTGAAAACAAAATGAATAAGCAAAACTAAACATAACTTTTATTATGATTGTATTTATTATTGTTACATATTGTCATTAACAAAAAAATATTTCCTTGTATCAATGAAAAACATGTTGACTGGCTTCGACTGGTTTCATTATAGGGGATTCCCAACAGGAGAGTGCTATTGATACGAATAAGCTCGTCAGTTGTATCAATTAAGCTAATGTTGACACAAACTAGATAACAAATTCAGTTCATACTGTACAACTCATTGTCAAAATATTTACAAAACTTTATTTGGTCCAAATTTCACAGCTAAATGAATGTGTTATCATTACTGAAAATAAAATATTTTGTATGGAAATATGACGTTTTGAGACCAACAAAACAAACCTGCTTAGGTAATTGAATTCTTTCCGCTATTAAACCATGTACATTTTTTCAATAGGGATTGTATTGCAATGGAGTTGCGCTGGAAGAACTTCATCGCCACTAACTTCAGGAAGGAACGGGGATTCTGAAGGAAAATGAGCCTCAATTTACAACATCACTCACTAATGCAATTAATTGGCCAGCTCACCAATTAATTAATTTCCCAATGAATATCTATTACAATTAGGATCAGTTACAAACAATCACTATCAATTTCATAAAATTGGTTTGATTGATTTTATTTGAGCTACGCTGTGTAAAATTGGACATAAACAATTTTTTAAAAATGAATTTATTGACAAAACCATTAACATTTGCAACCAACATATTTGATCTATTTTTTGCGAACGCACAGGAAGTAAGTAGGAGTAAAGGAAGTTCTAACAATAATATGCCTTATATGTAGTAAATAAAATAACCAAACATTCTCCATAAAAAATCTCTCAATTCAACCCAACGACAACAGACTCTTTATATATAGACCCTACCATTTCTACAATAAAAAAGTATACGTGTTGTGTTGATGTGCATCATTCAGACGTTAAGAATGTGTTCGATAATGTCGAATGTCAATATAATGATACCCTTAATAGCCTATAATTACGTACCTTTTCCTTTTGCTCTACTTACTTTCTCTCTCCTCCATTTACCTCTTTCCACTACCCTTATACTTGAATATTTATGATAAATTAAAAAACAACTTTGTACAATATTTCACAAGAACAAGAAATATGAATTTAGAATCAGTAAAATTGTAATTGGGAATATTATAATGCAAAAAATGCATTTTGAAAGCAATTTTTAGTTGTTTGGTTAGTTGTTTCTGTTTGTTACACATTTTTACACGGATTATATATTATGGTGCATACATCCGTATTGCGTAACACCAATTCGATTCAATCCTTCATATAACAAATCTTGTCATGTATAAAAATATTCAAAGTCATGCATTTTTCTTAAAGGAACAACTTGGCTAATAATTACACATGTTAACATAATTTTACATTGTTTCTGCTATTTCGGTTCCCCTGTATCTAAAAACCAGCGCTGTTACTGTTATTCACACACATATTGAATCATTATCAAAAGCCATATCATTATAGCTATAAAAATTATCTAAATTCCAATGTCTGAACTGAACTCATTAAATGAATCAGACATAACAAATTTACTAAATCTATACCAATACCATTCAAGCATCCTTCACACATTTGTGGTACATTCCATTTGCACAAGAAAAACTACCTTAAACGACAACAATCCTATTACGCATACAAATGTATCGTCATGTCATCATAAAATGATATGATCATGATCTCATCTCATCCGCTACCCTTATCCCTTCTTTGAAGTAAACAAGGAAGTGCCCAGAAAATCTTAAACAAAAATATTGTTTGGTAAAGTTAAAAGGGGAAGGCGACTGATAAGAGTGATAGCGAGAAAAACTATTTGCTTACTACGGTACCTAAGTTATAACTTCTGGGTGAATAGTTAGTAAGAGCAACCCTGAAGTGAAGAAGGGTGAAGCATAAACAAGTGAAAGGTTTAAGACCAATTAAGACTGACGTCAGCAATGAGATGATTTGATAGGATTTTGGAATTTAAGCCGTCGTCCGTTCATATCTTAAGACTCTTTTGTATGTTCAGTTAAAATGTAATACTTTCAAATTATATCATGTCCTAATTGGACTTTTAAAAAATTAAAGGAGATATGTTAATATTTCCGAAGCGTCTACCCACAATCTCCAAACAGAACGTACTTCGTCGAGAGTANTGTTCAGTTAAAATGTAATACTTTCAAATTATATCATGTCCTAATTGGACTTTTAAAAAATTAAAGGAGATATGTTAATATTTCCGAAGCGTCTACCGTCTCCAAACAGAACGTACTTTGGTGGAGAGTATAACCTGAGAGAATCAAGAAACATGGGATTGGTCAGACTAAATAAAGAAAAAATGTCACGCATCTGCTGACTTTGATAAGGACTTAATCATGAATGAAATTACGCTGCGTCAGTCGTCAGCCAACTTAACCCGTTCAATGATCATTTACATGTACATAAATAAGAAAGTATTCTATTCGAGTGATTCTTTGAACTGGTTTTTGCATAAGCTCTGCTGACGTTTCCGATTAATTCGAATTTTTGAGGAAATAGGTACAAAACCGTCAAGCAACAATGTTTTAAAAAGAAATCGAGTATTTATCTTAAGCTTTAGCTGAAGTTTTTGGTAGTTAAAAACAGATAAGTCTGTTTATTTCATCATCTTCAAAATTCCTTCTCGTTACCTTATACCAAAAAGATAGATGGATTCTCTTTTAACCATGCGAGTTTAGATAGAGATTTAAATATACTCCTATAGCTATAATCGCAATCACGTAGACTCTCTGGTGGGCATATAAAACCTTTCATTCAAAGATGTTGATGATGATAATATGTTATATGATGTGATGAGCCCCATCAACTATAAAAGCTGAGGTGAATAAATGCGAGTGGATGCAATGTTGTTGTTTTGATGGTGACGGTGATCATTTTCGATGATGATGGTAATACAAAAAGAAAGAGGTCAAAGCCTCGTTCATGTGTACAGTAGCACTTCGAATTTATACTGTTTTGTTTACAATCAAACTCAAAGAGTTTCTAATGCACCGTGATGAGCCAATCTTTCTTCCTTATTTTTGTCCTCGCGTCCATTTCTGAATTAACTGTTAATAGCTTTTTCATAGAAACTTAAAGATTTGAACATAAAACGAAGCAGCTTTTACAAGCTTTCCTTGTCGCACTTTACCCATAAGAGACACATTAAATCATTTGCTCATAAATCTAAGATAATGACTCAATTAACTAATGGCAAGTTGTGAAAATACAAATATGGAGCAACCGGAACGGGAAAGGATAATATTTATGAAACACATTCAACGGCATAATATTTGTGTATTTATTTATTGACTGGTCCGACCAGAGGGCAAGGTACTCTTTTGATATGGCGAAATCGTAAAAACATGGGAATAAGTGTAAGCTTGCCCTTTCTGTCCAGTCGAAATACATTAACGATCACTCCTATTTCTGTTAGTGTAATTAAATACTTTATGGAAAAATACCAATAAGTTGGCCAACTACATTTTGATGAAATAATGAATTCCATCTCATTCAAAAATTTCTTTTATGCAAAGGTCAAAGTGTTAAATCAATGGGGTACTTGAAGATGGCCATATAACGGAAAGGGAAGTGGATCTGATTTAAGACAATTGTGGAAAAGATCCGGCTAGTTTATCAATTCGTAAAAGATTTAAAAACATTGCTAAACTTCTTGTAGTTTGTGATGATGAGTAACACAAGTTAGGTTACTTTATAGGATTTGAAATCCAAAAGAAAAAATATTTTTTTAAAATGTTTTGAACATGAACGAGCTGGAAAAGAGTATATTGACATGACCTGATTTCAGTTTTGTAGTAGGATCCATAAAATAAACAGAAACACTTCTGGAATATAATAACGCTTGTCAGTACGTGTACTAACTTTCTCTACGCTTGCTGTCAAATTGTTTATGTACATTAAACAAACCACCAAAATCCTGGTGGCCAATAAAAGTTTTAAAGTTTAATTTTTATTATTCAAAAAAATGCATCTATAGGAAATAAATTGTTAATTAAAAATTGTCCATGATCAAATAAAAAATATATACTTAAGATATGCATTAGTCCATTATTACTATCGTACTAATTAAATTAAATGTGAGCTGGGCTGTTGCTAGCTGAGCTTCCGGAACTTAGAGTTTCTTCTTTCACCTTCTTCTTGTGCTCATGAGTATGCTTATGATGTTTATGCTTGTGCTTATGTTTCTTCTTCTTATCCTTCTTTTTCTTTGCCTAAAATTTAAACGGATTTAAATGCATTATTGAATATATAGGCAATAATAATTACAATGAATTAACTTAAAGTATTACCTTGCTACTGTGATGGTGATGACTGTGTTTTTTGTGAGACGATTCACTTGTTGCTTCGGGGTCCATATCTTTGATTGGTTTTGTTTCTTCCACCACTACTTCCGTTTCCAGAGTTTCTTCAGCCTGAAACATTTTTGGTTCAAAAGAAGTAGGTAGCGATGAATCTTTTGCATCGGGTAATTCTACAGAGTTGTCGGATCCAAGAGCATCCTTTACATCAATAATGCTGGTATGATCCATTTCAACTATTTCTTCGTGTTCCTGTTGCAAGTAAAAAAGTAAAGCTTTTGTGACCTATTGACTCGAATATGGTTATTTCTTTCTAGAGTCAATATGAACGAGCTACGGATTGCTATACTTACAATTTTAACGAATTGCAATTCCTTCTCCTCTCTGACAATTATAGGCGACTTTCTTCTTGATGTTACTTCCTCCGCAAGTTGCTGTTGTGATTCATCTGACAGACATGCCGGTTTTCCAGATCCGAATAAAATAAAATACAAGTCGATCAGATCACACCTTAACCGGGCATCGGAGCAAAGATCATAACTGAAAGAGTTTCAAAGAATATACTTTATATAGAATACTTTGATATATAGGAATATATAATTATGGTTGGACATTAAAAATGTGATTAATTTTAAAAAGCGTACTTAAACTTTTTCCAAAGTCTCAGCGCAATACTTTTGTTATGAAAAGGTAGTGAGGTCTTCGACCGACGATCATTCTAAAGTATTTCCGTAAAATCAACAATAGTTTTTCTTGGATTGTTAAGAATAAATACAGTTATGAAATTAGTTATTTTTCCTTTTCTAACCGTTTTCTCGGAAAGACAGCGAACAATTAATCTGGTTAGGTCATGTTGCATTCTAGGATTCGGGTCATTCTCTATAATATCCATCAAATATTCCACATCATCAAGTTTACCGTCTGTCCGGGTGTAGTCTACGATAGCCTCCAATGCTGCAATTCTCACATCTGATCAATATTAAGATAATTAGCACCTATTTATTGAGTTATCAAATTGAGTAATTGTGCATATTAAAATAAATTGCTAACCATGAAACTGTCCATATGCAGCATAGTCTTTAAAAAGTTCTACATGATTGGGTAAATGACCAAACTTTTGCAATTTTCGTAGAGCCTTTAGGCATTCAACCGTAACAGTAAACTTGTAACATTGGAGCAATTTCTCAAGATTTAAACAGCGAGATATTTCTTCCATGATGGTTCTGGTATCCGATGACAGCGATTCTGCAGTTATATCGCTCCTAAAATGAATCACAATCACATCATACTTCGTAAAAAAGTTTTGAAGTAGCATGATCAACGAAAACTATAAAAATGGTTTCCTTACCCAGGTTGAAGCAACGATACAACAGGAGTCACTGTATTTCCAAGCGCAGCAACTAAAGCAGCTCTATAATAACTGTCAGAGAACCGATTTCTGGAGTTGTCATTAAATTTGAAGAGATCTATTAGGAACTTGTGGACTTCAGCGGGACAAATTCCATGGACATTTCTTAAAGACGCCATTGCTACCGGAATCGTCTGTCAATATCAACAAATGAAAAAAATTCAAAATCATGAATTTGTTTGAAATGTTTTAGGTTAGTTTAGTATACAAACTATAAAAGCTTGGTACTGACCTTTAGAAGGTAATAGTGTTGTAAATTAGAAAACTCATTCTGCTTTACAATTAGAGGACACGAGAATGATCCAAACAACTTTCTAAATATACTTAACATGGCTGGCGGTCCTGTCCAACTTGAAACCATTGCGTTAGCAATCTAATGTAAGCATTTCAAAACGTTAGGTATTTGTGTGGAAACATTTTGGCCAAACATCAAAGCCCACTTACTTTGGTTAAACAGAAGCATGATTCACATCTAACTTTATAATAAGCTTGTTCACTTTCTATTATATCAGTTAGAGCCATTCTAGTTTGTTGGGTCGGATAGCTAAGAAAAAACAATATTCAAATTGTAATTAGTCTTGTAACTTGTGAAACCAAATATGTATTACATAAATTGACACCAAACCCGTTTTAACTTACGATTCTAATGCCCAAATAGCTTCCAGTTGTGCTGTGATATCTCGCTCGTGGCGGAGTTGGTACTGCCATTGAAAATCTGGCTGTCTTGTGTCAACCCCTCTTATTAATGTCATTTCTGGATCCAAACGAATCCACAAAACTGGGGAATCCG
>JAANSO010003904.1:0-10744 GCA_036507315.1 Lepidocyrtus fimetarius | reverse complement strand
CACATAAAAAAGTGGTACATACTCTCAAGAACTCAATATAAATATATAAGGTAAACATTTGTAAATCCTACGTAAGGGAATTCGATAATGGAATTCTATTTTTATGGAGAAGACGAGAAAGAAAAGAGAAGAATGAACGGAACGGATTATAGGAAAAGTCAGCACACGAAATTTTTTATCCGAGAGAGAAGTTTGTCTGTCACAATTTCTCATTCAATACGTTTCTTCCATCGGCAGTCAAGCAGCCACTGCTGCTGCTGTTACAAAGCTGTGGTAGTGCCGCATTAGTAGAAAGCTTATAAACCTTTTTTGGGAAAGTGCTCAAGTTACCCCAAAAACACGTAGTCTATAACAGTCCTCACGTTTAAAAACTTCACAATGGAATGACACCTTCTGCTCAATAAATCCGATTCATTTTGATGGTGAGTGATGAATAGGTTTGAGAAACAGATTTAGAAATGAATCTGTGGGAACGCAACAAGCATAGTCTTTAAGTTTTTTTCTATATAAAATCCTCTTACGTTGTTTATACTTGCCCAAATATCAACAACATAATTTTCTTTAAAAAGAAAGACGGATTCATTTTTCAATCAAAATTTTGTTTGCTTTTGTATTGGCACTCGGAAAAAGTGAGATTGATATCCTGACAAAATGATGACAAGTATACAGAGAAGAAGTGCAAGATTAATTTACGTAGTGCCATCATGTACATGAAGATTAAGTATTTAATGTTTGCTAGGCTAGTTAAAACAAATGATGGGCTTAAAACACAATACTATGGGTTGTATTGGCTTCTGAAACAACAAATTACTTCGCAATGTGGTCCGGATGATGGCAGGTGAAATTTTGTACAGAAAAATTGTATTTACAAGATTACCATCACTGTCACGTGTTGCAATGCTGTTCGTGCATATTATGTAGTGTACAGCATTGCAGTGAAGAATGGAATGAACAGCATTAAGATTAAGAAAATCCTCAAAATTCGATGCAAAAACTCCTGTATTGATCTAAAAGTACATATATTGACAGTTAATATTTTTCTCTCCCTTCCAGTCAGAATGGGGGAGAAATGAGAAAAGCTAATATTTGCTCATGAGAAAGAAAGAGCTTCAAATTACACTTGATGACTGGAATACAGCAAAAGGATTTCCTGTTCCTCTATGAATATATCTCTATACCATTGGGAATGCTAATAATCAAAGTCAGCAGCTCCGATTTCCAACCGTAACTAAGGTTTTTTGTTTTATAATAAGGAAACGTCTGTTGTCAACAAAAACATTTGGGTTGTAGTNGCAGCTCCGATTTCCAACCGTAACTAAGGTTTTTTGTTTTATAATAAGGAAACGTCTGTTGTCAGCAAAAACATTTGGGTTGTAGTCACAGCTCTTCAAGAGAAGGATGCGGGAGTCATATAATATGGGATGAGATCTTCATCTTCATGACATGAAAAGTAAAACTGTGCAGAAAATAAAATAGGACAACTCTTGTGTAATACTAAATATGAAAACAGAAAAAATGCATTTTTGATATGATCCATCGGATGTGTTTACACAGAAATACATATATCTCATTTTGAATGTTTGATCATCATTATTGTTTTCTTCACAAATCTCTCTCTCTCTGACATATCTTTCATGAGAAATCTTATTTTAACAACAAGATCCTTCATCTTTTCTTCTTCAGTGTCTCTTCGATAGTAAAGTGTACTCAGAGAGCAAATAAGAGATCTCATTTTTTCTTTGCACATTCTAATGACGTCGTTGTCTGATTGTGCTTTCTGAATTGGGGAGATCATTTCTGCACATTTCTGAAACTCTTTTGTTAGGACAAATTCGTAGAAAAAAGTGAATGAAATGCTCGAATTTTGTATTAAAATGAGTGTTGTCGAAAAACAACCAACTTCTTGGGAAAGGATTGACGTGTTCGGTGATAGAGCGTATCTTTTACAGTATTACATGAACTGACAGACAAGTCAACATACCCAAAACGTTTCCGTGAACATGATTTCATACAAAATTGTAATAGGAAGGTTAGGCTTTAAAACTGCAGCAGTTGAAATCTAATCCTTACAAAGCGAAAAGAATTTGGCTTTTAGTAAAATAATTATTTTGCACAGATTTGACTGACATTTTGCCAAAAGGTGGGACACTACCAGTAAAGCTCATAAAATGAGCAAAATGCTTTGAAAGTCACTATCAAATCCTTTCATCACTCCATACAAACAATGCACTACAAAGGAAAATTTAGTCTTGGGCAAAAAAAGTTTTCGTTGAATATATTTGCAAAATTGCAAAAGAAATATATGTTACACCGAAAAGACTTTTATAGAAAAAGTAATATAGTAAATCTCCTTTGCGTTGCAAAAATGGACAAACGATTTGCAGTTTTTTATAAAGTCAACTTGTCTCTTGACGTTTTTGATGATGAATTTGAAAGGATGATGATATCGCAACAATAACCTGAACAAATATTTGCCTTTTTCGCTTAATCATACACAGAAACCAATTTATTTTTCAATTTTTGCATTTATATTGCATTTCCTTCTTGGTTAGTGAATTTAATTGTGATAAAACTAATTATACTTGGCAATTTACGAGTGGTGAAAAGGTGGGTCAAACGCAAGAACACTTTTCTAACCACATACCGAGCAGCATATAGTTAGCATAGCATGATATCGGACAATTATATCCTTTTACAAGTAGGGAGGACCGTTTTTAACTCAATTGTTGACAATCTGTGTTATATTTTTGCAATTTATGGAATTAAAAAGTATGAAAATTTTTGCGTAATCCAATTTGCAGCATTGTCTACACAAAATTCATAATTGACGACAATCGCTAAATAGGTTTTGACGCTGAAAAGTCAAATATATACATTATCCACCCTCAAATAATTAGATGTTGCGTACGTTTCTTTCGACAACAAGAATATTTAAGACATCTTACCGCATTTAATTTATATATACTTTTCCAAAAAAAAAAGCCATAATAATAATGAGTGGTATTGAAAACCACTGTGGTTAGTTTGCAATAATCAGGTCTTCTTTTGACCAACCTTTTGCTTGTTCAAAAACGAATAAAAATGCCAAATAATTGCAGCCCTACAACAAACAAAACACGTTAATAGCACGTCTTTTTGTAAGAATTAATGATAGATCTTCTTCTCATTGCTAGACAGATGCAAGGTATATTTGAAAATCAGAAAAACAAACGATTAATGTAAACACACAAAAGTAAAAGCTTTTCTTGAATAAAAATTTAAAAGCTGAAAATGTCAAAAAGAATGGCTTTCCCTTTCGATTTTATTATTTTCTTGGCAAACTCTTAAAAATTAAAACACAAAAAGGACACCCAAATTATTACTAGGCAAGCAAAAGGGATCCGTTTGACAAGTAAATTTGAGCATCTTCCCAGTCATCATCCCATCCACAACAACTCTCTGAGAGCTTTTACATGAGCAGTTTTAATGTGCAGAAATGACAGTAATCTGTTGATGAAGGCCTCTACGCAGCACCATCATCATTATAATCATTTGTGTGGTATATGTTTACACAATTGTTAGAGGTTGATCATCATAGTCGACGAAAAAGAGCATTAAAATTACACCGCAGCCACTTTGTATGTTTACTTAACGTAAAGTAATTGGGATCAAATCAAGTAGGTAAAAAAAGTAAATTGTGTTTTTCTTTGGAAATGAAATTACTATAAACCATTTATCTTTATGTGGCAGGCAGATACATTTTTCAAGCCTTGTTTGTACCTGTTTCTGGCTTGTCTTTGTTCAATCATCAAAGCTTTTGTCTACTACTTTTCTTCTTTTCATTTCCTTTGCTGGACTATACTTGAAAGAGACCGCTCCATAAAATAATGTAAATGGTACAATCCTCCTCGAAAAACGGTTTAAGCCCTCAGTTGAGATATTGGGATTATTGGGGTTCATGTAGGCTGTCAGTTAGAATTGGAAAGTACATGGTCCATGCCATTATCATAGCTATTTAAGACTGGCATACCATTATAATAAGGAAACAATTAATGTAGAATTGTATGTAAGAAAAAACTGGAAAACTAACGCATCAACCCCAAAATTCCGATGATAAAAATACTTCTCCAGAAAAGAACATTTTTTCTAAGCCGAAAATGTTTGTGGAACTGCCATAGAAAGTAGACTAGCCATTTCATGGTCATTTTGGGATGGATTTAAACGAAAGCTTTTTAAGCATTTTGCATTACATTGTTGATTGTTTTCATCCCTTTTTCTCATCAATTAACCCAACTTTTATGTATGTTTTTAAAAGAGGAAAGGGACGGTCATAATGAGGATGGTCTTAAACAATCCTAATAAACCTTACATAAGATAATTTATCCTCCTCCTTGGATGAGTAAAATGACCTACTCAACACTAAAATCTTTTAAGATTTTTTAAAATGATACTTTGAAATCTACCTTGTTTGTATTTGTAACATTGTATTCAGTAGTACATAGTAGATATTCAATCTCGTTTTGTTTTTATAAAAAGGGAGTTTTTTAAACTTCTGTTTGCGTCTTCAATCATATAATTGTGCCAAAGCTAAATGAACAAACAAATCTATTCCACTGGTTCTAAACCAAGCTATACGAGAGTCAGAAAGAAATTTAAAAACAACGTAATCAAACATTTTAAAACTCTTTTTTTATATACAAAAAAGTTTACAAACAAGGGCATTATCAATTCGCTGTAAGCATTTTCAAGGGAAGAAAGTTTAAGCTGCAATAATCATAATAATAACTATAACATTTCAATGCGCTAACTTGTTAAAAGTCGTCATTAACCATTTTCATTTTACCCCTTTGTCCTGCCTATTTATGCATCATTCAAAACTTACAATATTTGTATTTTGCCTTCCACATTAGCGATTAGGTTTATAACTGCATCCTTTTGAGAGGATTCTTTTCTGGTGCAATTGCCCAATAATAGCGCATCTTTAAAATGTTTTGAAAGTAACAGCAAACTAGCTTGCAACAAAAGATTATACAAAAAATATGCTAATAGATAATAGAAGCAATTTAAGTAAGCCAAGTACAAGAAAAACTCATCCCAGTTATTTTACGTCTTTTGTTTTTTTCTCGTGCTTTGTAGCATATTGTAAGTAATGAACCAAGCCATCAATATCCAAACAGGTAAAAAATAAGGATAGGACAGACAAATTTTTTTGAAATGCTAATTTTTATTGCTCATTTATGATTTTATGTGTGTGGGCGCAGAGAAAAAAAATTAATGATTTTATGAGGTTTTGACGTGTAAATTGGAAAATGCGCTGAGAGTTGAAAGCACATCCTCATTAAGTGCAAGAAAAAATGAATGAAATATGAATAAATGTATTTGTGTTGGCAAATGTACTGTTGAAAGCCATGTTTAAGTGAATGTAGTAGTTTTTGCAATTTACACAATGCCAGCGTTAATGCAACGTTACAAATAACAACTTTGCAACAGCAATTAGTGGATGTTGATACAGTTAAATGATTTTGTCCTTTGTTGCCACTCAAAGGCATTTCTACTTTTGTAAAAGCAAACAACCTTCTAATTTACCTTACAAGCCTTAAGAATTTACAACAGCAGATGAACAATCCTACTCGTATAAGGATTTAAGTTACTTAATCAGAAAAATGTTTTTCTTCGATAAATACTTTCACATTGCTTCCCCGTTGCAGCAATATCTTTTGCAAGTAAAAGCACAGTCATAGAAATAAATGGGCCACATGGGAGCAAACTGCTTAAGTAGATATGCACAGATAAATATAAAATTCCTCTTTCATTACTTCCTCTGCACAAATCTGTCTTCTTGATTCATCCTAATTTCATTCTTTTTCACAAAAATTTCTATTTTCAGAGAAAATTCAATGTATAAACTTTTAAGCTTTCTACAAAAGGAAGAAAAAAATGCATCACCGTTCTAATCTGTTTTTCATTTCTTTCATAATATTATTTTAGATCAGGAAAGCGGCAACAATCTCCACTACTGAGAGGAAGAAAATATCTCCCAAACAAATATTTCTACCGACAATCTCCGCTTCTTCAGTAAGTACGGAGTACTTGCACTACTTTTGCCTGAAGTAAGAAGTAAAAACATTGAAATAACTTTGAAGGAGATAAGACGGGAGGAAGAAGAAAAGGACACAGGGAAGACCCATAAGGATACTGCGAAGCTGAAAAAGGAAGGAGAACAGGCAATAACGCAGCAATAGCAACATCTCTGTCAAAAAGAGCAACCCTGCTGTAATAACAAGAAAAACTTTAAGACCTTTTCTTCGGTCTTTCTTTTCTGCTGGTCGTGCTGATGATGATCATTATTGTTGCATAGCCACATCTTTGTCGTCCTTCAAAGATATCTCCGAATTAGTTAACCTCGGCTTTGCACATTCATTAAATCTAAAGGGAAAAGGAAACATCCTCATTGTCGTTGTCTGTCGTCCAGGATTTGGAAAGGTACGCTTACACATATATGTATTTTACAACATTTATAAGAGGTTAAGAGTGCGTATGTATATCATCAATCCTGCACTCTTGTTAAAAAGAGCAAGATAATCCCATGCATCATATTATAGAGGGATACACATGGGCTACAGTTAAAACTAACAAACAAGCCATTTATTCCAATTGGATTGAGTAGGATTTGGATTAGAAGAGGGGAAGGAAGGGCCCTAGAAAAATAAAGGACTCTTTTTGGTGACTGATCGGAAAAGCTAGCTAGCTAGTGCTCTTACATGAGCAATGTTACGTAAAAGCTTATAAGTTTATATACAACGTAATAGAAATATTTCTGTTATATATCTCCTCCACTGTTATCCCCCTTTTTAAATATTATACACGCAAGTTGAATGAGCTCCAGGCAGCACAGCAATAGTAAAACATTTTATCTATTCGTTCTTTCTCCTAAAATGCTCACTCCCAGGGCTTACGTAAGTGTATAGGCTTAGGAGCTTTTGAAAGAAAAAATTCTAAAGCTTTGGAATCCGACAAGCCAAATACAAATTTCCCATTTTCCTCCACTTTGACTGGGAATAGAAAAGAATAACAAAACTACTTTGTTCTCATACGATCAGGCATAGAGCAGTACCAAAACCCAACTGACAAAATGAACCAAGAAATGAAGCAAGTAAATAGAGACTACAAAATGCACCTTAGCTAAACTCTTTTTTCCCAAAACTTCATCATAACATTCTACATCTATCGAATCCAGCAATAACACAGCAGTAAAAAATCAAAAGGAGAAGAACAGGAGAGTGAGCAGGCAAAGTAAAATAGAGGTGGATGGAGGAAGAAGAAACAGGGTAAAAGCGTAGAGGCTCTTTCTGACTACTAGCCTGACTCAATCGAGGTACATTCCTGTCAGGCAAAGGAAAATCTCTCAGTATCGCTCTGGTCGTGGAATGTGAACGTCGCTGTGTGAGAGAGTAGCACATCAAGTTTCAAAGGTGTAATGAAGCTCTCCCTAGTTCACTAAACGTAGCTATCAAACTACCCCAAAAGAAAAAAGAAATAACTGTGAGGAGTTTTTTAAAGAAAAAATACAAAGTTTTCCTTTTTATAAGTTGTATATAAAAGCACATAATTCCTGTGATATTTTAAACATTTAGTGAAGAAAAGAGTGATTGAGGGGGAGAGGGTTCTTAAAAGTAAATTTTGTATCAGACAAAAATACCAAAAAACGAATCTTCTTTTTTATAGAGATCATTTTGGAAGGAAAGAAACACGACCAGCTAAAAGATAAAGCCAGACAGTAGTGCAGGTGGTTTCAATTGGATTTAAGTTGCAGAGTTCCTGTTCTTATAGTCAGTCCCTCTGGAAAAGAGACTTGGATGAATTACTAACTTTACTTACTTTTTACAACTGAAGAATACAATATCTTTTTAAAAGTGGTGGCCAACACAGTTGAAAAAAAAAACATGAGACGATAAAAAATTTCTGTGAGAAAATGTTGACTATGTAAAAAAAACCTGAAGAAGAAGGAGTGAGTAGAGGCAATTTATTCCATCCCTTTCTTGTTGCCTATCTAATCCTATAGAAAATAAAAGCACAAAGGAATCATCATTGAAAATTTTTCCTCCTTTTTAAATGAGCCAAGAATTTATAACTGAATAATATCAGGGAAAATAGAAGAGTAGTAAAACGTCACTCGTTAAGCCATTTTGGAATCCAAGAGTCTTTTCCTTCTATTCATACGACAAGGAGAAATTTCCGAAAAGAGCTTGAATGGAAAAAAGACTTTTTAAACAAAACAGAGAGAAAAAGGAAAACGGAATGAGCTAAATCCTCTCAAACTTTGCAGATTGTACCTATCTGCATAACTATCACTGCAAAAAAGAGTAAACTTGAATAAAATCAGAGAAAAAGAAATACTTTTTAAAGTAAAAAGGAAACTGATTCACACACAGCTCATTCAACTGCAAAGTGGAAGAGAAAGAAGGAAAGACAGTGAGTCCTCTCATCATCTCTACTTCATATCTTCTTCCCACTTTCCCTTGTAAAAAAGACAAGCTGTTGCCAGTGTTTTCTCAGCTTAAATAAACTGCGAGTACATATCAGGGTATTATTGTACGATCATCAGCACATGCAAAAATAAAGAAATCTTGGATAAGTGTTTTCTTCACCACTCTTTACTTTCCCAGAAGAGAATAAAGTGAATCGAAGAAAGTGGGTAAGAAAATTGTGTGCCCATTTTCTCTTTTGCACAAAGAATAAAAAGTAGTGACAGTGAAACGATTTAAAAAAAACGGAAACACTTAGAAAAAACCTGCGTGGTAGAAAAATATACATATATTTATACAAAAAACTGTCTCTTGGAACAGAAGTTCTGTGTAGGATTTTGAAACTTTTTTTCGGAAAATGTAATCACCGTGTATTACTAGAGCATGGTAAAGAATCAACCAACTCAAACAGGAAGGATCAAAGTTAACCTAGTTTTCCATTTTCTTCTTCGCTGCCATTCCTCGACGAGATTCTCTTAACCCAATCGAATTTGAAGTGGAAAGAAAAAAGTAAAGTGGTTGTGTTGGAATTTTTTTCCAATATTAGCTCACGAATGTAGCAAGAAAAGCCGCTCCTCCACTTGAAGTTGAAGATGAAAGCCGGATAAAATCCAGGAATTCACATATTTTTCCCACAATGGGTACGGAATTCCGAATCGAAAAGGTGAAAGTCATGGAGGGAAGAAAAGGGAGCAGGAGAAGAGCTTTATTAAATGGGTACTCCACAACAACGTCTTCAATACGAACCTGTTGGGTGTTGCTAGACCCAAAACTAGAGCGCCATCAGCCTCATCATAGCATTCACCGTTGTGACTACACAGACTATGCTGAGGAGACGGAGGAGGAAAGGGACCGAGAAAAAATGGGAAGTTATATCCGAAGCAAAAGAAGTAGTAGAAATACAACTTCATCTACATTGCCTTCATTACGCCATCAGTTCCTTCCCAGTAATGTGTTCAGAGAGTCGAGTTTAATATTTTTAATAATAATTTCAATATTCTCCACCTATCTCATCCGGCCTGGAAATGGGCTTCATCCACCACAATGTCAATGGAGTCTTTATCAAGATATTGAAAGGCTGAACTGTCTCGTTGAGACCGGAAACAGTCTCATTGTTGAAGAGGAAGTTCACGGTATTGGTCCAGAGCATGCAAAGTCCCTCTGGGTTCAGTGTAATAGTGGTAGTAGTGATATTTCGCCAAGTACTAATAGTTATAGTGGAAATAGTGCTAATAATAATAATGTTAGGAGTGGAGGAGACTCCTCGATTCATGGAGACTCAAGTTATTATTCCCCTTCCGCGTCCGCTCTGGGAACGGAAGGAGTGCCAAGTCACCATCAACCAAGTGGTAGTACTAATAATCATAATGCAAACGTTCTCTCACATGGAGTATTCATGGCCGTACCAAATTTGCGTGATCTACGGCTGGAGAACTGTAAAATTTCGGGAATTACACCGGGTGCATTGATGTTATCTTCCCTACTTACAAAATTTGACAGTTCGTGCTCATACTAGTCTTATTGGATGGCCATCTTCTGCCTCTCTTGAAATTAAAACTGGTGTTTTGAATCTACCTGAACTTCGTCATTTAGATTTGTCAACTACTAGTCTTAGCTCACTACCAAATGACTTTTTGTGTTTTCTTCCTTCACTTCAGTTTCTCAACTTGACTAGTTGTTGGCTTCGTGACTTTCGGTCGATTGGGATAGTCCCATCAGACCCAACTAATCCACATAACTGTGGAAATCAAATTAGAGTTTTGGACTTGTCTTCTAATCATTTTACTTTACTACCTCCAGCAACTTTTGCTGCAGTTAATAAATTAGAAGAGCTTCGAATAGAGATGAATTCGATAACAATTGCGGCTGAAAGAGCACTTCTTGGACTGACTCACTTGAAAATTATTTCACTTTCTGGAAACCAACTCACTTCTCTCCCACCGGAATTCTTTAAAGACAACAGACACCTTCAAGAGATCTACCTTCAGAACAATAGTTTGAGCATACTTGCACCCGGTCTGTTCGCAGGATTGAAGCACCTTGTTGTTCTTGACTTGTCATATAATGAGCTAACTAGCGAATGGGTGAATGGAGAAACTTTCCGAGGTTTGGATAATCTCTTCGCCCTTTCCCTTCAGTTTAATTCCCTGACCAAAGTAGACTCTGTGCTATTCCGAGACTTGCGATTCCTCCAAATGCTCAACTTACAAAACAACAAAATATCACACATTGCAGAAGAT
>JAANSO010003903.1:0-10745 GCA_036507315.1 Lepidocyrtus fimetarius | reverse complement strand
ACCCAAGAACTAATTTAGCCCGTAATAAGTCATCAAAGGAAAGCCTTAAGAAGCCTTCTGAGAATTTACAAGGGACTCCTGTAATTTTCTCCCAGGCTGAATACAAGGTATGGATAAACTCTTCGAGAATTCCCGTTCCCTTTATCATTTTAAGTTTATACTTTTACGTTTATAACGCGAGTAATATTGATTTTGGCTTCGTATTCTCAACTGAATAATTTTTAAAGCTAACTTAATTTTATTAATTAAAAAGTTTGTAATTTGACACGCCTCGGAAGCTTAAAATCTTGTGTTTGAGAGTTTATTTAGCAAATGTATTGATTGATATAATAATTGCTTTGTTAGTTTTTGCGTAATTAACTTTTGTTTACCTGAACAATTGTTTAATTTACAGTAACTTTTTACGTATTAACTAAAACTATAATATTGTATGGACGATAAATTAAACTGGATTATTGTCAGTTGTCAAATAACACAAGTAAGAGTCATCAAAAAAGTTTTAACAAAGGACTTGAGTTTTTCCTGCATTTTGTAATTCTCTGAAATTGGAAGTTTTTACATGTGATGATAGAAAAGTACAAGCAGCTGCTCTTTTACATGTAAATTTTACAACTTTACCTTTAAAAAGACCATGCCCTCTTGAGTTTATTCCTAAAGTAATTATTTTAAGTTAATCGAAAACTAATCGATTATACTTGAATATTTAACATTATAAAACTACGTATTAATTACGATACACATGAAACCTTTGGAAAACTATCAAAGAAGTAAATCAAAGAAAAAATTAAAACGAAGCACGGAGAAAGCCATGACAATTTATTTGGTATCTTGGCTTAACCCTTCATCAAAATCATAATTGCGGAATTAATCAAGTTTAGTAATAATCCCGCTATCTAGCAATTAGTTTTTTGATTATATTCCAGCAAGTATTAAATTATTTCCGGGTTCGAAGCTTATTGCTAGAATGCTGAAAGCTAAATATTTCAAAAGTTCGTTCTCAAAGTCAAAAGGAAAAAATTCTTTGGAACCAAATCACAAAAGCAAAAAGAACCTCCCCTTTAAGCGGTGTAGAACAATAGATAAGAATTTAGAAGTAATTATCTCAAACTGTTTTTTCCACTGCAATACAAAAAATAGCAATAAAATGTATAAAAAAGCATACAAAAAGTTACTGAATACATCAGTATTCACTTTTTTCTTAGTTATGCACGTCTTACCATCCCAAGCTGCATTATTTAATGAATCCCTCAGCATATTTCAAAATTGCATGTTTGTTCACTACAATTTCCTCCCAAATGTGAAAAAGGCTGACTCAAAAAGAAATATTTTCGACAAAGCGTTTGAAGAAATAAGACAAAAATATGAAAAAGTTCAAATATCGCAGGTAGTGGTAAAGGAGGACCTTGCAGCAACTTGGAATAAGCACTGGCAAAAGGGATTCATAAACCTTTCAGGGACAACAAGACTATCAACTTGCACTGTTCGAATACTTTTTGACAAAGCAATGGAAACTATGTTCAAATATTACTATTTCAATCGGTTAATATTTCGTCCCCAGCAAATCTGGATCTCTGTTTTCAGCAAAAATGCTCTGACACAGAAGTTACTTTGGCACCTCACCCATTACACAGTCGCAGGGATTGTGTATTTTGCCGCTGTCAATTTCACCAGAGTTTACCTCTTATGTCCTCAAAATTGCAGTGGATCAAGAGGCTTAATTGAAAAAGAAATCAAGTCGAGCGAAGAATTTGTAAAGGGGTGGAAATCCGCACATCAGGACATGCAGCATGGCGTCATTTTGGCGCCTAATGTACTTTTAAATCTAATGGCAGAATATAATTACAAAGGAGAACCAAATAAATTTTGTAGTAAAAATCTAATTTCTGGCTTGGGAATTCCTACGGCTATAATCAACGTATGTTCTGCCTTGATCATCGGGAAAAAATATAATTTAACGTTTGACCATTTTAAAACAATGAGGAAATCGCACATATTAAAAATTATCCCAAGGCTTGCTTTCCAAAAATCGATTTTATATTTTCCTTGTGATCACTTTCCATATCAAATGGACATAAATTATTTTAGCTTTGTTACAGTACGACAAAATCTATCTTCGCTTTTAATAGAACAAAGAAAAGACGGGTTGTTAAAGCCATTTGGGATAGAAACTTGGTTTCTACTGTTAACAGCAAACTTATCAGCATCTTTAATCATAGCTTTAGGCAATTGTACTAAATTTAATTTCAAAGCATTCTTAGAGAGTGTGTTCTCTTTGGCTGTAATTTTATTCAGCCAAGGTTTGGATTTAAAGTTGAAAAAACCTAGCGTTATGGGCGTTTGGCTCCTCTGGGCCTTTCTTGCTCTTGTTATTCCACAGAATTATTTAGCAGAAATATTCTCTTCTTTTACGTACAAAGTTACTCAAAATACCTTGCAAACTCTGCAGGAACTGTCTAAAGCAAATATTGTGATTGAAACTAGTTCGAGTTGCAAAATAAATACAATATCAAAGTCTTGTGTGTCCTCGTTTTTATCACATCAAATAAAATATTTAGAGGAGTTGAAAAAACCCGTAAGTGTTTTTAAAACAATTAAAGAAAAAATTGTTTGGTTTTTCTCGCCGTATAATAAAACCGATGTGGTGTATTTTCTTCTGAAAAATAACTCAATGCGTAAATATAACAATTCTTTAACTGTTGGAATTAAAAACTACACTAAGCAGAATTTTACTTGGACTCTTGCTTCAAATCCGTTAATTTTTTTGGATAGAAATGAACAAATGACTTTATTTGTTGAAATGCTGGGATTATTTTCAAAAGGGGTTTGGATATCAGAGCAAATTCCGTTTCGACAACTACACCAGGTTTTTTATTTTCTTGCGAGATCAAACTTTTTCACGCCATTTATTGGCCAAACTTTAGGACAAATTGAACAATCTGGGCTGTACTCAAAGCTGCTTCAATTTCAAAGAAAATATTCAACATTTCTTAACGCAGAGATTTTGGCAACAAAGTTACCAAAAGGAGAATCCCTAGCTCCACATTTCTCCGTTTCTAAATTAAAAAATAAATTGCTTAACTGCATGGGAAAATGTCAAGATGACTCCATCGGGAATGAGGTGTTTACCCCAGTTTCGAAACATGTTCAACTTTTTCTAATAACGCATTTGTGGTTTGGATTGGGTACAACTTTTTGCTTGTTTTTAATAGAACTTCTAGTTGGTAATTATAAGCTGTATGTCACAAAGTTAGGGTCACGAAGGGTTACACGGGGTAGGAAGTCAAATAAAGAAGAATGCACATTCAAAATAATAAAGAACTAGCTCGGTTATAAAGATAATTTCACGCGTTCTCGGACAGTTGCATCTATTTTCAGTATTTTAAAAAGGTGTTAGTTTTCAAATAATGTGATATCATTAGTTAATATTTCATAAAAGCCGCAACTGTTGGGGACCGCAGGATTTTTACTTTATTTTCGTTATTTCAGTAGTACTTTTAGCTCCGGCTGGTTTTTTTTACAACTTTTCTTTTATAAAATGTTCCAGACCAAAATAAATTATTCTGAAAACAAACGTGCATAACTGAAAGTCAATTTATTTTGTCAGAATTATCCGAAACGAACCTGAACCAGTAAAATTAACCAATTCTAGTTAGTACATGCTCAAAAAGTAAGTCATGATATCTATGTGTTAGTCCGTCTGTCTGTGTGTCAGTTCGTTTCCACAAGAAATAAAAAAATGCCTTGATAGATTTTAACCAAATTTTGCAGAGAACTAGATTGAATCTTCAGAACTGCTTAGTTTTCCAACAACTATGGTCTAACGCTTTGGCTATTACGAATGAAAGTTTGTGTGTAAGACATAACTAAAACTCCTCCTCACTATTTCTCTTTGTTCAGTAGTAGTAATGCGGGAAAAAGAGATTCAAATAAAATGTAGCAAGGCAAAGCATGCCGAGGGAAGTTTTTTCTAGAAAATACGAAAAGCTCCACGTAGGATGCCACAAGGCGTGTTTTTGTACAGTTTTAAAGGTTAAATGAAAGGCAAAAGCCCCGCAAAGTAGATTTTTGGGTGTATTTCGCCACTGCTAAAGCACAAGCCATTCTGAACGGATGCCAAATCCAAAGTTCTCGTAGTAAAAGGCAAAGATTTTTAGTAAGTCAGGTAGAGCAAGTAAAATATAATTTTCTTGTTAATTAAAGTTTCAAAAGTAGATTAAAGTTAAGTAGACTACCATTTAAGAGTAGTAAAACAAATAAAATCCTGTTTAATTCAGTAATAGTTGTGTCAGGAGAGGTAAAGTTGGTGTATCACTTTTCGATGTGATTTTGATGAGATAACGGCGGAGAAATAAGAGTTAATTGATTATCGTACTTCCAGATCACGGTTACTGCGACAATTTATTTTAAAAGTAGCATCAAATCATCAACCAAGTGCTAGGCTAAAGCATTAAATTCAGGAAGTCTAGCACAGTTTGCATAGCTATCGAATTTTACACCGAGGTTGCGTTATAAAAAGTCATATAATTCATGCGTTGTTAAATCATTTGCTGTAAAACTTTTAGCGCAAAGCCAATTTGCAAACGGTTTTTGCATAAATGTGCATATCTACCTATTATTAAATTGCCCTACAATATTATTGAATTCAAAACAATAAACAGAAGAAACGAGACATTTTGCTTGGAATTTTCCATTTTTGCAAACTTTGAGCAAGTGCCTGCTGCCTTTTATTTAAAAGTTAACCCCCTTTGAAATTAATGTGATAGAGCAAAGTTAAAGTACCTAAATCTATTTCCTTTTAATAGAAATCGCAATATAAATTTGCTTGACAACGTGATTTGAATCGCTATCAAAACTGCTATTTTATTATCCATGTTAAATATTTATTTGAAAACTAAAAAGGGAATATTTTAAGTTGCAATTAAGAAGTGAAACTTCCTACTAATTTTCTCGTACAATTACTGAATTAATTGCCTTTATTATGCAAAAGCAAACACCTTACAAAATTCACAACAGCAAAATTTTGCAACTTGATAGGCGTCAAATTTTCAATAAAATTCACCTCTCCCAAGTTAACTTTTACTGTTGGGCATGACCTCATAATTTTTCTGAATTCTATCACCCTTGACCTTGACCATCTTATCTCCATTATGCCCTTCCTTATCCTCCTTAGCGACCCTGTTGACGTTTTATAAACATTTCCACAAAATCCGAAGACAACACTAAATACAATCACAGTGTTTAATAAAAGAATAGAAAGAAATGCTGATAAAACAAACCCTCCGTTACAATTTCCATCAGAAGTTGAATTCAATGATTGGGTTTCATTCATTGTAACCAGAAGCATAGCCAGTGAAATCTGAGACAATTCGAGAAATACCACAAGGACAAGTAAAAACGTTGATTCCAACTCGTTAAGTAAATTAGATAATATCTGAACTTGTCTGTAGATTTGCATGGGTTTGAAGTAGTTCGTGTTGCATCGTTGAAACTTCCTGTAAGATAGGTTTAAATGGAGGCATTAAATTAAAGAATGCATTAAAATTTAATTGAATTTTACAAAAAGCATTAAAATACTTTTCAACTGCCAAAACCGCTGAAGATATCCCAACAGAACCTAAAATAACTTGAATATGAACCATTCCGATATATTTACAAGCTGCAAAAGCAATCACAAGAGACACTCCAAAGCTTACAAATTGATTAATCAATCTCCCAATCCACATCCCCTCAATTTGATTCAACAACAGCCAAACAACGCGTAACGGATATAATCTTACAAAATTAAACGGAAAATTTGGCAGTACAACCGCGCTCGCTCCAACAAGCCAAGGTCCTATTTCAGCCAAAGAAAACCGAACAAGTTTCAAAACAGCCCATGCCAATTTATTTGTTTTTCTCCTCCTTAATTTATTTTGCCATTCAGTATTCTGCAAACAAATTTCCTTTTCTTCAACTTTAATCAAATTGTTGATAAAAGCCGAGAATAAATCGCCTTTTAAATAAATCCCGATGAGAAAACCGGTGTTTATCCAGCCACCACAACTTATCATGAAGATAAGCCAAGCAATGAATTTATTCACAGGCATGTCATCGTAAAATCTCGTAGAGAAAAGAATTTGCAAACAATATCCCCAAAATGATGTGGACATTACATAATTCAAAATAATCGGGATGAGCAACAATTTTTTATTTATAGAGAAAGTTTTGCATTCCTTGCAATACGAAAAGGGCACACCTGTTACATATTTCCAAGCAGAGTTGGAGAAATGCAAAAATTCCTGTAAAATTCCTGTTTCCGTTATCATTTTGATCAGCTTTTAAATGAAAAGTAGAGTGAGTACTGAAAAGAATAGCACGATTTAGGATTTCTCCTTTTACGTAATGACATAGTCGGTTTGACTTTAATAAGGGTTTTGAAAGGCAGACAATTGGCAAACAAAAATTCACTTACGTCTGAAAGTTATCCAACGTAAAATTAAAATAATGAATGAGTTTTGTAATTGACATGCGGAGAAAGCTCAAACTGTTATTACGGCCAATATTTGCTAAGCTATTTTATTAATCAAAGTAGAATTTTAAAAAATTCTGTTAGCTTACCCAAAAAAGAAGCAACGGGTAATTTTTTTAGAACCCTTGAAAATAAAAAATATTAAATTAAATAGATAAAAATGAAAACCCGTTTCAAAATGTAGTTTAAGAACTGAAAGCCATTAAAGACATTAAAATTTTAGCAAAACATGTCATTGTACTTCGAGAAGTTTTTCTTTTGGTTAAACATAGAAAATTTAAATAGTTTACAAACCCAATTTCTAATTGATATAAAGTCATGAGTTCGTTGTTTTGATAGTGTAAAAGTCACAAAGATTGCGTCAGATTTATGCCATAAGCATTCATATGAGTAAGCATCAAATTACCCGATTCCTGTTTTGCATGTTCATGTTCATCATTTATACAAGGAAGGATAGTTTTTTTCTGTTCTACCAAAAAAATTCAAGGTCATCAGTTATTTGAGTGTAAATTAAATCTGCACTTATATATCCCACTTTACTAATTCAAACACAACTCATTTTCAGCGTAGCCCCCGTTGCAAAATAACCTTGAGATTTTTTACTCAACATTGACATATTCTACTCAATCTGAAAATCAAACAGTACATGATTGAAGGTGATACAGGATAGAGATTTAAAGTTTTGTTTAAAAACCATTCAAGAATTATTTTCAAAAAAACACTATGATTTTTGAAATTATAATAATTCTTGTATTGGCCTGGCTACTGCGGGATTATCTCCAGTATAAAAGAAAATCTACAAACTTGCCAGGTACTCCAAAGCACAAATTTTAAATTAATGAGAAATTTCAATTACTGATAGTACTGATAGAATTATTTTGACAGGACCAAAACCATGGCCAATTATTGGAGCACCTTTAAGCTCAAAATTTTATTTAACAGTCACGGAATGGGCGAAGATCCACGGTAAAATTCTCCAATATCGTATGTTCAGCGAAAAGTAAGGAAATGTGACAAAAATATCATAATGGCAAATATCAAAGCTCGTATTAGAAAGCATTGAATTATGCAATATTTCAATGTCCGGTTGGCATAGCATTGTCTCGATTTCTGACGCCAAACTCTTAAAAGAAGTCTTTTCCAATGAAAAAGTTACTGGAAGGGTTCCACTAGGATTCTTCCAACTTTATGAAAACGAAAATATTGGTAAGTGGTACTAAAAATAAGTGATAATTAGACACCACTTGACCATACTTAATGTAATTAAATATTCCTGGTCATCGTAAGGTGTTGTGAACTCGGATGGAAATTTATGGGAAACTCATAGGCGCTTCACTCTCCGTCAATTGCGGGACTTTGGCTTTGGAAAAAGCTCAATGGAAACGATGATAAGCGAAGAAGTGTCTGAATTTGTGGATAACCTTAAACTTCAAGAAGGACAATCTGTTGGAAACATAAGACAATTGTTTACAATACCTGTTGTCAATTCCCTGTGGAGAATCATTAGTGGAGTTAGATACAATCATGATGATAAGAAACTACTGGATTTAATTGCAATCGTATTACAGTACGAAACTACAGATTATTAACTCTATTTAATATTAGCACACGAGATATTTTTAGATTAAAAATATTTTTAACAGGGTTGTAAGCCCAGATACTCCAGCGATAGGATTTTTCCTTCCATGGTTGCGCCACATTATGCCGGATTTTATAGGCTACACTTCCATTAGACGTTCTTTTGACGCGTTAAAAAACTTTGTAATGGAAGCTATTGCAGAACATAAGAAAACCTTTCAGTCTGATTCTTGTCGGTAAGAAAAAAGTGGGGTGAACACATGGAACGAGGTTTGATTTCAATAATATCAACCGACTTTAAATTTCTACAGAGACTTTATAGATGTTTATCTAAAAGAAATGCAAGACACAAAAGACCCTTCGAGTTCGTTCTACGGCGAGTTTGGAGGTACGTGGCTGTTTCACATTTAAAAACAAATCAAAGTTTCATTTTGCAATCGTATTTTCAGAAAAGCAATTAACAGCCGTCGTCGGAGACCTTTTCAATGCTGGGGTTGAAACCACTTCAACAACGTTATCATGGGCAATTAATTATTTAGCAATGTTTCCGGAAGTCCAGCATAAACTTTACAAAGAGATTGTCGCACCTACTGGAGGAACTAGAGATCTTGTTTTAAATGATAAACCAAAGTAATTTCAACCTTGATTACTTTATATAAAGCCTGCGTTCTAATTTACAACCTGGTGATTGTTACAGATCTTCTTATTTGCAAGCCGTGTTAGAAGAAGTACACCGCATGTCATCCATCCTTCCACAAGGACTTCAACACGTCGTAACTGCTGGATTTACCCATAACGGGATTCACTTCCCAAAAGGAACTATAGTTGAACCCAACGTGTGGCATATTCACAAAAACCCTGAAACCTGGGGTGATCCAAACAACTTCCGACCGGAAAGGTTCCTCGGGGAAGATAAAATTTTTAAGAAAAACGAAAACATTGTCAGTTTCTCTGTTGGACGTAGATTCTGTCTTGGAGAAAATTTAGCCCGGGACACCCTCTTCCTCTTTTTGGGAAATGTTATTCAAAATTTTGAAGTTAGCTTTGATCCAAGCAAACCAAAACCAACTTTGGAAGCACCTCCGGGCTTTCTTCTAATGCCAATTGAGTACAGCGTTATTTTTAAAAGCAATAAATAATGTTACTTAAAATACTATTTTAACCCTTTTCCCTCATCTGTGTGCTGTGCTATGTATATTTACTCAATACTTATTTACATATTTCCTCCATCTAGTTAATTATAGATTACCTTTCACAAAAAGGAAGGTGAACTTAGCTACCTTAAAACAATTGGAGTTTGATTTCAACTTTATTTAATTCATATATATTTACCTACTTCCTACTTAAAAGCAAACAATCAACAAATCTGGCCACAGTAAAATGCTGTAAATTAAATGGCGTCATTTTATTAACAAAGTTCACCTCACCAAGAGCAACTTTAACCACCGGACATGACCTCAAAACCCTTCTAAGCTCTTTAACTTTGTATCTAGCAAGTCCGCAATCCTGCCTGTTTCTAATTCCATTCAGGGTTTTAATCGATGTTTCATAAACGTTGCCGCAAAATCCGCATACAAAATTCAATGCAATTACGTGGTCAATTAATGCAATTGCTAAGAAAACGTTGAGAAAGAGACTACCGACAAAATTAGAAGCATTTTCTCCATGATAAGAAGTAATTAAGAGGACGGCAATAATTATCTGAGCCGTAGATAAGTAAATAGCAAGAGTAATTAGCAAAAACGACTGCAATTCGTTAAATCGATTGGCTAGAATTTGACAGTGTCTGTAAACTAAAAGGGGGTTTAAATAGTTTTCCCGGCAAGTTTGAAATTTCCTGTGAATACAAAAAAGTTAATTAGCTGACGTATTTATGCATAATTACTTATAAATTACCTTTCAAAGGTTAATATGGCAGAGGACAGCCCAACACATCCCATTAATATTTGAAGGATTAAAATAACGCTGTATTTTAAAACAACGGCCATAACCATCTGAATACAGGCCAATTCCAACGCAGATCTTAATAAACAAATCATAGTTCCGCAATTCGTACGGGGAAGAATAAAATCCATCATCCGAAAGGGATATAATTTTAAAAAATTCAAAGGAAACTTTGGCATTAAAACCCCACTCATTGCAATTAACCAAGGGGCAAGCTTTCCCGCCGTTACGGAAATTATTTTAATAGCAATTAACCCCGTTTTAATTATTCTCCTATTTTGAATAAAACCTTGCCATGAATTTTCTTCGAATTTATTTTCTCTAAGTTCAAAATGAATCATTGCGTTGAGAAAGGACTCGAGAGTGTCTGGGTTTGTGTAAAGTAAGAGAATGAATGAATGAACCCTGAATTTAAACATGCGCAGCATCCAATCAGAAAAAGTAAGGCCGCCAGAGATGGATCCAAGAGTAGGTCGGGGTACAAATCATAATATAGAGGGATTTGAATTGAATAACTCCAAAACATAAATATCCCCATTAAATTCAAAGTTAACGGCGGGATTAGCTCTTTTTTATTCACGGAGAACTTATTTTCCCATGTATAAGGCACTCCAGCTACTTTTCTCCAGCAGGAGTTGGACACCATGAGGAATTCATTTAAAATGCCTGTTGAGTAAAAACGCCAGCTTTATGCAAATGATTTCAGGTCCTGCAG